>JAODAL010011345.1:0-100482 GCA_025379985.1 Phyllomedusa bahiana
AGCAGCTGTCACATCCTCGTATTAATTGTTGTGCGGCCCCACTTCCCAGCGTTTCTTCCCCGCTTTAATTTCCGGCGGGGGTGGCGGGGCCCTTTTCGGGGAAATAAAGGGAATTTTTTGGTCGCAGTTTCGGCACTCGGGCTCAAAAAGGTTTTACCCTTTACGGGAAATAGGGTGGGTTCCCACTAGGGGGCCAATTTTTTAAAACCCCAAAAATTGTATAGACAAAGCAATTTTGGGTGTTCAAAGGCTTTCCCGCTGCCTTTTTCACCCCCTCGGGAACCCCCCAATTTGCCGTGGGTGTTTCCCGATTGAGCAATTAGCAGTAACCCCAGGGGCTGTGAAGCGGGGGTTGTGCTGCCCAAATTACTACAAAACTCCTTATTGGTGGGACTATGACGTTTCCCATTTTGTAAAGGTTGGTTAAGGGGTTGGAAGTTTTTTGTTACCCTGATTTTTGAGTTAAAGGGTTTTTCCAGGTTTTTTTTTTTAAATTATTTTTTTAAAAAAATTTAAAGGGAAAGGGGGAAAATGGGGAAAAAAAAAAAGTTTACTTTTACCTCTTATTCCTTTTCACCCTCATTTGGGAACGCCCCAGAAACGGGCTTTCCCGTGCTTAACTCCATAGTCGGGACATTTGCATTGGAAATGAAAAGGAAAACCCGGGCGCTACAGAACCCGGGAGTTGGTAAGTATTTTTTTTTTTTTTTTTTTTTCCTTTTTTCCCCCCTGGGGTTTTTTTAAAGGGGGGGGTTTCCAAAACCCCTTCCTTGTTTTGATTGGTCTTTGTAAACTACCAAATGACCATGTTGCAGAACAAGGAGAGCGGTGCTTGTGTTGGGGTTTTTGAAATTACCCGAGCACACTTTGCTGGGGATTCATTTCCCATAGAAATGAATGGGGAGGACGACAGCCTGCTCATTCTGTAACATGATTGGCGAACTATGTGCCTACCGGTAACAAGGTCATGGCTTTGTGAGATCACCCCTAATGGTAATTGATAAGAAAGCTGGAACATTCATTTTAATGTTTAAGATTAATCTTTATTAAAAAAAATAATTTTAAATTTTTTATGCTATTTTTGACTGGAGTCACAAATTCTTTTTAAGGGTTTTTGCTGGAAACCCAAAAACAAGCTGGAAAAATTTAATCAAGCTTCCCCCAAAAAAAGGGGTAAAAAATCCTAGGGAAAGGGGAAAACACCCCGAACAAAATTTGTAAAAAAAAAAAAAAAAAAAATATTGAGCCAAACCTTTGTAGGGTGGGAGATTTCAGCTTTTGAAGCTGGGAAACTTTTGGTGTTTCAATAGACTTTAATATTGCTTTTACAAAATGAGAATGCTTTCCCGGGATTTTAAAATTTTACCCCAACCTTTTTTGGAAAGACTTTTTTAAAGTAAAAGGGGTTCAAAGGGGTTTAAAGGTAAATAAAAGTTCCAAAAAAACCGCAGAAACAGCACCCTTTGATTCGTAAAATGAAAGGGTTTTTAAAATTAAAATTAAAAAAATGCTTTGTTTTTGTTTTTTTCTTAGTACAAGTTGAAATTTGATCTTTTTGGGGCCCAAAAGTTTTGTACCATCATCTGATTTGGTAGTATAATGCTGCCTGTCGATCTGTGTCAGGCCTAGACATTTTGTGAACAAAGGCTGTTGTTGGCTGCAGAGTTTCCCACATAGGGCTTTTTACCCCAGGCCTGGCCCGACGCATCACCCTTGGCTTCATTTACAACTCTCTTTAAGCCCAAGTATTTTACTTAAAAGGGACTGCTTTTGCTTAGGACATACAGAAGACAGTAAAGTCGAGCGCTCTCACCATACCGGTCGATGCTTAGATGTAATAACATATCATTGTAATTATACAATGAATGACACTGGATTAAAGAACAAGATGACGGTTTTCCAACTCTACACTGAAGCGGTAAAGAAAATTGCAGCCGAATAAAATATTTTTTTATTTAAGGGTTGTAGCTGGACAGGGGCCCAAAATGAAAAATCTTACAGGGGTCTCAAGGGGAAAAAAATTATTCTTTAAAAGGGGTCAAAGGGTAAAAAAAAAAAAAGTTCCCCAGGGATCTGTTCCTCTTTACTTCCTGGTTCTTATCCCAACTAAGAGAAGGCTTTTACCTTCTTTCTTGAGTAAAAGGGGGTTTTTAGGACTTAAATATCTTAAATAGTTTATCTTTAAATATGCCCAACCGTATTTAACAATGTTAAATGTGATTAAAATTGGTTTCAATGTAAATTCTTTTTGACAATACTTTTTTTTTAAAAAGTTTTTGCATTGGGGTTTTAAAAGATGCAGCAAATAATTGAATTTAATTCTTGATCCATTTACAAAGGAAAAAAGAATGAGCAAAAAGGGATACTTTTTTTCAGCCACAAAAAAATATCCAAATACAATCAAAATTTTTTGGCCGTTTTGTTTTTTTTGACGCAATACATTTTTTAATATTGCAAAAAAGTATCCCCAAAAAAACCCCTCTGAGGTACCCTAAGTGTTCGACTCACCAGTCAGCTGATGGAAAGGGCCACAGTGCTCAGGTGAGTGCTGCAGCCCTTTTATTGTTTATAGGCTGTAATACATTTTTTTGGTGGCTGTGCCTGATACTGCACGTTCAAGAAGATGTAGCCACCGTGGAATGGTTTAAAAATGTTTGGGCGGACTACACAAAAAGCTAGTATAGTACATTGATAAATCTGCCCAATTATTTTTATCCAGAGGATGAAACACTCTCCCGATCATGTTCTTCTCACACTTATGCATGGCTCATACATGCGCAACGTGGTAGGAGGTGGGGGCTGCAACCTTCCAAAAATACAAGGAACGCCCAATTCTGGGCTAGGGTTTGCAATCCTTTGTAGGGCCGCATGTTGTGCAGGCCTGCAACAGAGAGGTATTTATACAACTAGTGCATCTCTGACAAGTGGACATGATCACGATGGGTTTTCAGCCGCTGGATAAAGAAGAAGAATGTTTACATTTACTGACAGCAAGCAAAGGTCTTGAATATGGTGCAAAACCCAGCTATATCACAAAGTCACTTTACCTTTTGTTATACAGCAATCACATATGTGGCATGAATGTGACAGTCTTCACTTTTGCAAAAGTTTGACTGCTCATATATATTTTTTTTAATTGGATAGTTTTTCAGTGTGAAATTATTAAAAATTATTGATTTTTTTGTTTGTTTTTACTTTTTCAACATTTGGTGGTTGTTTATGATTTCGAACTCCAGATGGTAGAAAACCATTCATATTGTTAATAGCTATAGTTTGTGTGTTTTTCAACTTTGTAACATTCCTGGGCTGATTAAAGCAATGATTTTTGAGATTTTTCCTGCTTTTAGCCTTACAGTCCTTCTGTATGCTTCCGATTTAGAATCTGTGGAATCCACTTTTAATCTGTGAACAAAACCAATCAGGCTTTTACTGTCACTTGTCTTATTGCTTCCACAAGTAGGTAGAATTCTGCACGGAGGCACCACATAATGAGACTCTTTGGGCGACATGCATGAATTTTGGCTGCTTCTATGAATGTTGTGTGACATGCCCCAGAACGCCCCTAATCTTTGGCGCATTAAAAATTGTTGTGCAGGCACTTGTCGTGCCAAAGTTTGGAACGCGATTCTTCATACATCTATAGAACAAGTCTACTACTGCTTATTGATGCCAGATAACTGGTACAGCCCCGTTCATACATGTCACCCTAAGTGCTTATGGCGCCTTAATGTGGATAGGGACTTCATTTGCCGCCTTGGATAACCAAGTCAATGTTTTGGAGTGGCCATCACAAAGCCCTGATCTCAATCCTATTGAAAATGTATGGGCAAAGCTGAAAAGTCAGGTTCGAGCAAGGTGACCTACAAAATGGCTCAGTTACACCAGTCCTGTCTGGAGGAATGAGCCAAAATTCCTACCACGATTGTAAGAAGCTTTGGAAGGAAATCCAAAACATTTGACCCAAGTTATACAGTTTAAGGGCAATGCTACCAAATACTAATGAAATGTATGTAAACTTTTGACTTTGCAGAAAGTAATAAAATGCCTTAAAAATTACCTCTCTCATATTATTCTGGCATTTGGCAAATATAAAAAGATTTTGGTAATCCTAATTGACCTAAAACAGGTAAAGTTTATTCTGCATGTTTTTCTCACTATCTGACATGAAATCAGATGTGTCTTTTTATATATTGTATATAAACGACTGGTTTTAGTTGTATATAAATATATATTTAGTTTAACATCACAATATGCTGTTTATGGTACTTTGCATTTCGAGTGTGACGTCCTCTGTTAAGGCTCTGGTTAAATGGGAGACTATGAAAATCCACTGTACGTATTGCTTGTCCATAGTGGCTAAAGGCTAAGGGGCAGATTTAATAAGGCTGGTGTTATAAGTTCATTGGAATGAATTATACCAAATGTATTCTAAGGAGCACGCCTCTTAATGAATTTATAGCAATTTGGACTGTCCTAAAATCAAGAAATAAAAAAAAAACAGCCACCTTGTGGGTTTTTGTGTTGATACGTCTATCTAAAAGTTTGTAGGCTGTGCTCCTATCTGGGAAACCATGGTGCAAAAGTTTTGATTCCACCCCCCCCAATTTTGGTGCACGTGATGATTGCGACAATTTTTGGCACGGTTCACACAAACAAACTGGCACAAATACATTGATAAATTCTCCCTGTAAGATTTTAGTCATCCAGTGCCAGTTTTCTTCTAGCAGTTATTGGCTGAACACAGAAAACAACTGTAAATTCTACTGGGCTTGTCATTTCAGCTTTCATTTTAAATGTCTAGATTTTATTTCCCCTTCTTGACATTATTGAGTGTGTTCTTTTTGTAAGGAAGCTTAGGGGAGGGCAGCAAACTTTGCAAAGGATTTGAAATTGTGAATTATTTTATGTGTGGAGGCCTCGTGTTGGGCCAAGGAATTCTTTGAATTAAGTTAAATGCTGTATAAAAGGACGCGTGTATGGAGGTTTTCATAAAAATAATTTTAAGGGAAGGGCAACTGACATCTAAACTTTTTTGCCCCCAAAAACCGGAGGTTTTGGATTTTATTTAATTTTGGTTTTTATTGTAAGTCATAGAAGCTTTAAAAGCTAAAGGAGGAGGATTAGAGGAGAGAATTCGGCAGCTAGGCAGGCGCTGGGCTGCAGAGACTGAGGACTTTAAAATACTAAATTGGGAAGCTTTAGACTGTGAGGTTTTTTTTTTTTGTGATTTTAAAAAATCCCTTATCTATAAAAATTTTGTGTCTCTGATAAGCTACTGTCAATACCTTTCTATCATTAAATGTACCAATGCCTTTTCTGTGAAAAAGGGGGAAAGCCCCATGAGAAGTTGCCGAAACAAATGTAAAAGAAGTCCCCCTCCCGCTCTCCTCCCTGATTTGAGTTAATTCAAAAGGTGAGTTTTTTTGATCTTTTTTCCTGTCCACACTTCTTTTTCTCATGCTAACCTCCCCCAGGACAATCATGTTGTGAGTTTGTATATTCTAGTATTGAATTCAAGCTTGTAGAAGTCCTGTAAGTTTTTAAAAGTGGTGAGAAAACAGTATCTGACAATATTGTTTCCCCTTTGTATCTGTGGTTCTTTTGATTTTTTTTAACACGGGAGTTCCCAAGCGTTTGCTTGTGGTTGTTTTTTTTTCCCCCCTTTTTTTTTTCTTTCTTCATAACGTGGGATGTGTCAGTGTTTAGGGATTCTTTTTATTTTTGGATTTATAATAAGACAATGGGGCTGGACGCTTTAAGAGGTTTAAAAAACCAGGGCAGCCAGGGTGTCTTTAAAAATTTTTTTGGGAGCGCTTGCCCAAAAGTAGCCCTGTCAGTCATGGGGTGGTGTGACTCCTTCCGATGTCTCCCAAAACGGCACATTGAATTGAAAAGTCCTCGCATGGGGGTGGGAAAAACCAAATGTTCAAAAAGAAGTCATATTTATGTTGGCAGTGTTAATTTTGTTTTTTAGATTTTGTTTATTGTAAATGTAAAAAATTGAAGCCCATTAAAAAAAAACCCTGTAGTTTGAAATAATCCAGTCATAAACCTTCTTAATATTTCTACATTAAGGGAAAATTCTTGCACTTTATTATGTTTTTGGCTACACGTGCTTTCCCTATTTTATTTGTTTGCCTGTCTTTATCTTTTGAAATGTTTGCTTTTTGTCATGTAGTACCTTGTTTCTCAATTATAAAGCAAAACCTATTCTGAATGGAAATAAGTCTTTTACAAGATTTGATAAGGTATTACTAGAGCTTGACATGTGGAGCATGATTGAGATGCTTGGGATTTTATAGTTTTTTCTTTTTTGGTTCACAATACTGTAATAATTTTTAAACCTATTATACAGTTGTATGATGGGAGTCGAAATCATTTTGGCTACGACAAAAAATTTTATGGCATTTAAAATCAAGGGAAAGATTTTGCAGCCTTTTGAGGCTTTCCTCCCCTTAAAGGCCCTTGAGTTTCTTTGGAAATGTAGATTTGTTTGTGCTCTCGCTCTCATGTTTTCATGATGTATTTATTGAAGTGTGTTTGTCTGTTCTAGGTTTTTTTTTATCAATGAGGCAATAAGAAATCCCCGGGCCGCATTCCAAAAAAAAAAAAGGATAAGGCAATATTAGATTAGACACTGCTCCTCTGTAGGAAATGGCAGTGGTGCAGGTTTTTTTTTTCTGGGCTGTGTGGAGGATTGGTGGGGTGATTTTTTTGTCCCCATGGGGGGGAGATCACTTGAACTTGCTTTCAAGTTTTTTACACACCAGTTGGGGGGTATGCGGCTCCTTGGACCTTTTACCCCAACCGGGGTTGGCCCTTTTGGGATAAGTACACAATGTGGAGGATGCTTTAGAAATGTAGGATGGATTTGTGCAGTTTCTATAACCTTATTTTTGTTCATTTGCATTTTCTATGCAATAGTCCTATATATTAAAATTTAATACAAAACAATAATGCGTTTTCTTAATTTATGATGGGGGTAGATTTTTGAATTAAAACTTTATTTACTTAAAATCTAAAGAATGATTAAAAAAAATAAATATTTATATTGATGTATATATTTACGTGTGTTAATTTATCTATGTATTGTGGTGTATTTGTAAAAATTTAATATATAACGACTTACATAGATTAAAATTAAAAGCCTTATTTATGTGTGATTTACGTTGAAACCCGGGAAATTTAATCCTAAATAAAAAGATACTTTTGCTGTTTTTTCACTTTGCATGAAATCAGAATAAACCCTTTAAAGGTTTTAGTCAATTAGGAACCCAAAAAAATTTTTATTTGCCCCAAAAAGAAGGGGAAAAATGAGAGAAAATTTTTAGGCATTTTTTTTATTTCTGCAAAGTCAAAAATTTGCATACATTTATTAGTATTTGGTAGATTGTCCTTAGGTATGCTTTGGGTTTAAAATGTTGGTATATTCTTCCAAAACCTCACAATAGTTGGGAGGAAATTTTGGCTAATTTCCCGACAGAAAATGGGTAAATGAGCCCTGTTTGTAGGTTTCCTTGCTCGCACCTGCTTTCAGCTTTGCCTTAAATTTTTAATGGATCGAGATCAGGGCTTTGTGATGGCCACTCCAAAACATTGATTGGTTTTTCCCTTTAAACCCCCCTTTGTAACAGTTTGGCAGTATGTTCAGGTCTTGTCGTTTTGGAAAACCTTTCCCCCCCGTTTAATTCCCTGGTATTTTTTTGGGTTGCTTCGTTTCCACATAATCTTCTCTCCCCCATGATGCCCTTATTTTGTGGGTGCAACAGCTTTCGCAGCAAAAAACCCAATGATGCTGCCTCTTTTTTTCCGTTTGGGATGGTGTTTTTTGGCTTCCAGTTTCTCCTTTTTGTCCCCAAAAGCAACGTTGTCATTATGGTCAAACAGTTAATTTTAGTTTCGTAGACCCCGGGGCATGTCTCCAAAAAAAAGTAGGTTTTGTTCCCGTGATTTGCAACATTAATCTGGCTTTTAATTTTTTCTTTTGGAGTATGGTTTTTCTTGGCAAAGTGGGATTTGCCCTTTTTTAATTTTTGTTTCAATGGGATTGGGCGCAATCTTTCCACTTCACTGATTTACAAGGTCTTTGTTTTTTTTCTTGGGTTTTAAGTGCACTGCGAAACAAAGCAGTTCTCTTGAGATCAGAAACCCCCCTTCCTTCCCGAGCGGTATGAAGGCTGGACATTCCCCTCTTGTTTGTACAAAGAAAGAGGCAATTGAGGTATTGGAAATTGCACCCCTGGATGATCCCGACTTGTGCAAGTCCAAATTTCCTTTCCTGATTTTGGTGATTTTTTTAGCTTTCCCTTTATGTTTACACCAGAATAGTGTGTTTTGGGTGCAAAAAAAGAATCCATAGGTGTGTCTTAACTCAGATGTTGCCAATAAAATATGAAGTTCAAAGAGAAGGAAAATACCCTAGGGCTGTTCCAAAAGTTTAAAGGGATAGCAATTCCCCGTGTATGTAAAGTTTTGACTTTTCAGAAAGTAATAAAAATGCCTTAAAAATTGTGGAAGTAGGTGATCCAAGTAAAAATGCTTGCTTTTTAAATTTTTTCAAGATAGTGAGCATAAAATTGCTTGAGCCGGTCTCCAGCCTCTGGCTGTAAGTATAGATGTGAGGAGCGCAGAGTGTGAGCTATACAGTTATATGAAATTATCCAGTTTTGAGTATTAACATATTTGAGGGCAGTATATTAGATAGCCTGAAAAAAAATGTGTTTTAGATTGCCCAAAACCAAGAATTAAAAAATTTTAAAAAGGTTTTCCCTCCGGCATTATGGCTTTCATTGCATTTACCATTATTGTATAATAGGGGGGGTTTCCGTTGACCCCCCACACTATTTTTGGGAAAAGGACTCTCAAAAGTAGCCCTTTTAGAAAAAAAAAGGTGGGGGTGCATGCCCACTTTACTGTACTCAATAATTCCATAGAGAAGAATAGAGAGTGCCACACAAGGACAACCTCGTGTGTTGTGTATGAAGAGTTTTGGGGTCAAAGTCTCAAGAATGAAGTGGGAATGCACCCATCAGATGTTTATGGGTTTTCCTTCGTATGCGAGAGTTTATTGACCTCTGTTTTGTTACCTTTTTTCCTGTGGTCCCTTTTTTGGTTTTATGTAGTGCTTTTTAATTGCTTGAAGTTAGTTTGGTTAAAATTTTTTTTTGGGAAAATTTAATTTTGTTTTCATATTTTTTGGTTTTGGTAGTCATTTTTTTTGTGGACCTTTTTAATTGGGGTAAACCATTTAAAACATATGCAGTGATTAGTTCACATAATGTTATCGTAGCTATTTCTGTCCGTGTGTAACACTCCGGTTTTTTTATACGTATTTTATGTATTTTCATTAACAATTGATTAAGTCTTTGTATATTATATTGTAATGAGTCTTATTTTCGGTTATTTGTCTTGGGTAGTATGGAGAGCTGTTGTACCAGGAGCATTGTGTTGGAAATGTGAAGAAACTCTCTCTGTTGTAATTTATACATACTATAAGGTGTATGATACTATGTATGATTCCTTATGAGAAAGAGCCAATTGGCACACATAAGATACATGCCAATCAATTGGCTGCCATTACAGCATCTATAGGGATTACCTCCCAACTGTCTACGACTCCTGATTGGCAAATCCGCTTAGTTGTGCAGAGATGTGTAGTTACTTTTTGATGAAATTGTGTGCATTTAAAAAAAAAAAGTAGCATTGCTCTATGATTTAACTCAATCCCTGTGTCTTTTCAGGAGCAGTCATTTTGCAGAAACAAGATTCTGCCGGGAAGTTTCCGCTGGATTACATCTGTTCTACACAGCTAAAAAATGAACTTTTTGAAATAATTCAAGTAGAAGAAACTATTGAGGATTTTCACAAAAATGCGGTTCAAGCATCTGACAACCATAAGCTAGAATTTAGTGCATTTCTCCTCTCCAGAATGTTGGTCAATTTTATTTCTGTACATGGTTTGCCTTCCGATACCGTTACTGCCAAAGCATTATATCCCAATTTTACCTTTTTAGTTAGTCATGCAAAAAGTACACACAGTTCCTTCAACAATTCAATAGTAGACTCATACCTTGAAGCTTTAGCCACAATGCATAAGCTTAGTGACTTTTTACAACTGGTGCCAGAGTCTCTTCTTGAGAATCCTGGTTTTAATTTGCAGGTTCTACTCGCTGTCCTTCATACTTTGGCCTCGTGTGCGCCAGTTCTTAAAACATTAAATAAGAGCAGTCATGATGTGCACCTTAGTAGCAATCTATTTCGAATGTCCTAAGGCACTCTTATGATTAAAAGAACACTCTGGGAAATAAGGATCCGTTGTGTTGTGCCTCATGCAGGGCCTAAGGGGTGGAGCAAAACTCATGTCTTTAATATTCTTTGAATCCTCGCCTCATGCATTGCCCCCTCAGGTCTTGCACTAGGCACAGTTTATCAGTTTTTCCCGGAGTGTTCCTTTAAGGTATCTGAACATGACCCGCAGTAATGTCTGATTCCCTTCAAGATTAACCTACTTTTTTTAAATGGGTAGTAACCAAACCATATTTTCAGTATTTCATAGCCAATAGTTTAAAATTGACATCCTAATTAAACATACTGGACGTTGTGTGCACAAAGGGTAAGTTTTAAAAGAACATAAAAATTAGGCCCACCTTGGCAGTGCCAATAGGGTTTTTTGCAAATTTTCCTGACTTTAAATGTAAAATCTACAAGTTTTTACAGTGATATTGTCACACAAGGATGTTTCACTGTACAACTAGAAATATTTGCTGCTCAAGCGTTTGTGTAAAGGGTAGTATTATGCCTTTGTCTGTCCCCGGGCTTTTTAAAAAAACCCAAAAAAGTTTTTAAACATTTTATATGAATTTTGGAAAAAGTCTTTGTCACATGGGTTTATCAAACTTAATTGGTTTGGTTTAATAATTATTAGAACAAAATATTGAATATTGTGTTTCAATAAAAATTTAAGTGTTCATCTAAGTGCTAAGATAAAAATGTTTTATGATTAAGGGTTTTTTTGTAATTAAACAGATGAAAAAGATTATAAAGTATTATAATGTATGTTAATAATAGAAGTACTGTACTGTGGTATGTTGTGAATGCTGGAATGGCTATACCCATATTATTACAATTTAAATATTTTAAAAATTAAGACTTCTTTCCCTTGTAAATAATGGTGCACAAGAAGGAAACATAAAGCCTATCTTTGGAGTCAAAACCAAATTTTCTGTTTTTGACTAGTCCTAATCACTGGGGTTTGGGACACCGAGCTCCATGCTGCTGTTTGCAGACAGCAGTAAAACCAAGTGGTTGCCAGTATTTTTTGTCATCTTCAGTCTGCGTACTCTTTGGGGGGGGTTAACAAGTCAGGTTACAAGTTAAAAAAGTAATTTAAAAATTTTTGAGAACTTGGAGCCCGTTTTTTTTAGCCAAAAAAATTCCCCTTGCCTACTGTTTTTTTCAAATCAGTTTTTCTGGGAGAGCTGGGGTTACAGTAAAAAACAGGAAGGGGTTTTGGGGGTAGTTAGTTCAATATAGGTATCCCTAATTGGAGATGAACCCCAAAATTTTGTAACTTTTCAATCCTTTGGGTAGTCTTTGGGTTATGCCTTTGCCTTTAGACTTTGACAGCTTATTGTTCCAACATGTAGGTAATGTATAGGAAAAGGTTTCTGAATGTTTGTTTTAATTGGATTCTAATCCTTAAAGGGAACCTTTCACATAGGTTGTGTCCCCCTTGCTGAGGGCAGCACAAGCTAGTGTCAGACCTGCTGTTCCCAGCGCTGTGCACCTTATTCTGTAAGATGCAGCAGTTTTAGAGCATTTACCCCTCAAATCTTATTCATGAGTAGGTGTTAGCCCCACCCACCAAAGGCTAGCTCCGCCCACTGACGTTTTTCACTTTTCTCCCTATTCAAAGTAATGGGTTTGTCATTAGGTGGGCGGGGCTGCCTCAGGGGGGCGGGGTTGAAAAAAACTCACTCTGAAGGACTCTTCAAAATGACTCTTCTGGCTGAAAACGCAGATTTGAGCTTTAAATACACGAAAACGACACATCTTACAGAATAAGGGGAAGTGCTGAAACAGCGGGTTCTGACATACTTTTTTCTGTTCAGCCGGGGGGCAAAAACATGTAAAGGGGTTTCTTTTTAAAAGAATCCATTTTATTAGTAAAGTCAATGAACGTTGTATTATTAGTAATATTTTACTTTTTTTTTTAATAAACTGTTTGTTAAGTAATCTAGAGGTGTAGAAGCAAACAGCAGTGTTGACTAGGGACTCTCATACCATTCATAATTGTTTTAACTTCATATTTTATATTGCTGTACGTCACCACGTTGGCTGCTCTTCATATTTCCTGACTGCAGTGATTCATAAAAATATGTTGCTCTTGCCTAGTGACAGCCCCCAATTAATACTAGTAAAACACATTTGGGTTTCATATCCTGAAAGTCTTATTGTTCGTAATTTTTACCAAATATTTTTTAAAAACAAAGCCCCTCGAGCACTGTGAAACCAAATGTCTGAGAGGACGGCGGGAATTGTTTGATAGCAGAATTCTACACAGTTTTTTCCCGAGAAAAGGTTTTCTATGAAAACGACAAAGGAGTCACCGAATTAAAAAATTTTTGTAACTCCCTGCCTGTGGGGGAAATCACCGGATTCCCTGAAATAAATCTGGACCAACAGATTAGGTAAATCTGTGGTCTCATTATGTCGTCACAGGCTGTAATGGATGGGGCCCAAATTAACACAATTCATCATTTATTATAAAATGTTAATGTATTTGGCAGCGGTATAACCCCCATAGTGAACGGGAAAGCTTGTGTCCATGCTGAACTGTATTAACCTACAGTAGCTAGATCAAGGTTGAATAGGGAGGGGGTTTGGGTTACTTGACCCCAAGCAAAACATTTAAAACCATGTCACTGCTTGGGAGAAAACAAGGATGAGGATGCCCAATACCTGGTGTTGATGTTTATGTATGACCATAAATGATGCACTGTTTATATAATATTTCTTTTGGCGGCATCTTTTTTAATTACTAATTTTTTTGTAATTTTTTTTTGTCTAGTGCCCAGACTACGTCATTCTTATTTAAGCTAACTAAAAAAAAAGTACTGCTCTGACCCTAACATTAACGTTGGCTCTTCCTATACTCACAGGATATGTGCTTCAGAGGATGTAGTCTTTGAATGGTCTATTCCATTTACAGTGCATGTCCAGACATATTTTTATAATTTGTCAAATGGAAGTTTTTTGGCCATGTAATATTTGGTAAAGTTCCTTAGTGCTCTGTACACTATTGTTCCTTAACAGCAAAGTAGATGAAAATATTTATCTTTGTTGTTGGACTGTACATAAGAAATTGCCAAAACCATGCCCCATTCTTTGACCTCATTTCCTACTTTATAGCTATTGGTGGAACCTGCAGCTATAGACTTCCTGCTCCGCCCACCCTCTGCATGCTTTCTGCAGGGTATTCCTTATGCTTTCCAGTTGAAGTGCTCAAGGAAAGAAGAAACTAAAACAAAGCAAGACGCTACTTTTTTTATGGTTTTCTGTGCAGAATAACTGCTTAACAGGGGGTGTCATTTTGGCCACTCTCTCTAAATCCCAGTAAAATGAAGCCATTTTGTTATTTATTGTAGTCTGAACAAGGATATCCCACCACAGTTACACCCAAATTTTCTGAAAAACCGTCCAAAAACAACACACCGGGCCGCAAAGAAAACCTGTGCAGCAGCCCCACCGCATGGTTTTTTCCCCTGGGTTTTTCAAACCGCCGGCCACCTAAAAACTTTGCATTTTTCTTTTGTTAGGGTTTTTGGGGAAATATGAACATAGAAGGGGAAAGGGGGCGCACACAAACTGCACAAATACGGCCGGATAAACTGACCGGTATTTGTCCTTAGCATATTGGAAACATTTTTAAGGTGAGAGTAAAAAAAAAAAAAAATGATCCTAGTATGTTGAATCTAGTCGATTTGTTTTACTAACTGGCGTTTCACTTTAAAGGGATTACTTAGGATCAAAAAAACTTACTGCTTTTTTCTGTTTGTTTCTGGTATTGTAACTGAGCTCCATTCACCAATACTAAAAGCAAACCCATAGAGAGGAGTGTCAATGTTTCTGGATTTCTAGTTCCGTACATCCCTTTTACCGATCAATCGGTGCTGAACTTGAATAGGCAAGAATGCACAAGAAGATGCCAAATGTTTTCTCAAGTAGTTTGTTATAGACTGAAAAGTATTGCTTGTTTTTTCGTTCTCAGAGATGAGTGTTAAAGGGGTTGTCGGAAAAAAATTGTATTATCTAAAAACGGGGGGCCCAAAACTGGGGGGGGGGGGGGGTGCGCCTTTATCTTGCGAGCTCCCCAGTGATCCTCTACTCTTCACTTTCTGGTTCTCGGCCCAACATGCAAGAGAGCCTTAAACTTACAGAGAATTGCGAGCCTTCGTGTTTCAGATGAGAAATTTAAAATAGCAGATCCCGGGACAGGAAAAGGGTTGGAAATAGCTCTTTTTTTAATTTTTAACCCGGCTTGGCCCCATTTCAGATTAATATTTTTCTGCTGGACTACCCCTTTAACCAAAAGAGTCTCCATGTGCTGTTTGTTTCACACCTGCATACACTAGGGACCACATGTATAAAAATGGTCTAAGAGTTTCTTTGTTGCCCATAGTAAAAAACTCTAGCCCCCTTTATTTTAATAGTGCCTGGAAAAATGAGAGGGGCTCTGAGTGGTTTTTATGGCAAAAAAAAATCTTTGACCTTGACAGTTTTTATACACGTCCCCCTAGATCTTCAAAGAGTTGGCCAAAAGTAGCTGCTAATCCTTTCTAAAGTGTTAAACATGTGTTCAGTAATATGCTTTGTTTATTTTATTGATGCCATTTTCTCTACCACCAGATTGGACAGTTTTTGGACCTATATAAAAATTACATTGTTGGTGCGGGCTCTTTAAATTTTCCAAAATCAACTATCATCAAAGGTATTAAAAGTAATAAGCTGATTCCATTGTAATTGGCTATGTCATATTTTCTTTGTTATGATTTGACCAATGAATGTTCTTTTTACCGCTTCTATATTTTGTATGTTAATTAAAAATAGATTTTCAACTTTATTCTTCCAATTGTCACTTTATTTTCTTCCTAAGAAACCAATTTTAAAAAACACTGAAAAATATCTGAAATCTTTGTACAACTTGTGTCTTTTCCCTTCCTTTCCCAAAGCAAAAGAGGGGGGTTTAATAGCCCCATGGATTTTCTTTTTTTCCCCAGCTGCACGGGGATGACTTTCCCCCTCCTTTTCCCCCTCTCCCCCATTCTCTCTCCCCATTCTCTCTCCCCATTCTCTCTCCCCATTCTCTCTCCCCATTCTCTCTCCCCATTCTCTCTCCCCAGTCTCTCTCCCCATTCTCTCTCCCCATTCTCTCTCCCCTTTCTTCTCCCCCATTCTCTCCCCCCCCACTTCACCCCCCATTCTCTCCCTCCCCTCCTTCCCTCCCTCCCCTCTTTTCCCCTCTCCTCCCCCCTCTCCCCTTTTCCTCCCCCTCCCCTTCCCCTCCCCCCTCTCTCCTCCCCCTCTCTTTTCTCTCCTCCCCCTCCTCTCTCCCCTCCCTTCCCCCTCCTCTCCCCCCCCTTCCTCTCCTCCCCTCCCCCCCTTCTCTTCCCCCCCTCTCTCTCCTCTCTCCTCCCCTCTCTCTCTCTCTCCCCCCCCCTCTCTCTCCTTTTTTCCCCCTCTCTCCCTTTCTAATCCCCCTCCTTCACCCTCCTCCCCCCTTTATTCCCGCCTCACCTCCCCCTCCCCACTCATTTTCCCCCTTCTCCCCCTCTCCCTTCTCTCTCCCCGCCCCTCTGCCCCTTTTCCAAAATCCCCCACCCTCTCTCTCCCCCCCCCCTCTCCCCCCCCTCCCCCCTTCCTCCTCCTCCCCTCCCCTCTCCCTCTCTTCCACCCCTCCTCTCTCCCCCTCCCCCTCTCTCTCTCTCCTTCTACCCTCTCTCTCCTTCTACCCTCTCTCCCCCCTCTCTATATCCCGCCTCTCCTCCCTCTCCCCACTCTATCTCCCCCTTCTCTCTCTCTCTCCTTCTCTCTCTCCGCCCCTCTCGTTCCCATTCTCTATCTCCACCCTCTCTCTCTCCCCCCCCCTCTCTCCCCTTCTCTCTCTCCCACCTCACTCTTCCATCCCCTTTTCTTTGTATTTCTGTCTTTTCTTTTCTTCATCATCTTCTTTTGATTTCATTGTAGTCTTTTTGTAATTTTTTCACACAAGAACAAGATTGACCTCCTTTTTTTCAGCAGTATGATAATTATTTAATGAAAATTATTAAACCTCAGATACATACATTAAAGGCCCATAAATTTTTAGGTTAGGACTACATTTGTTCTGTACATTACCAAAATTTCAGTTTCATTGAAGTTCAGACTTCAATTTTTAATGAAATGGGTTAACGAAAGTTTCAAAAAAAAGTAGGAACAAAGTTTTTTAAACAAAATTCCTTAATTTCTGGGGCTAAAAAAGTAATCGGAAAAATTTTAAATCTTTTTTAAATAGATGTTAATTTTCTAACACGGGTTTAAAAACCCTTTTGTTGGCAATGACTGCCTGAAGTCTTGAACTCATGGAAACACCAGACTCTGTGTTTCCCCCTTTTTTAATGCTCTGCCCTCCTTTACTGCAGGGGTTTTTTCATTTTGCTGTTTGGGCCTTTTGTCTGAAGTTAAGTCTTTTTAAAAATGAAATGTTCTCAATTGGGTTTGAGATCAGGGCGATTTTATCATTCAAGAATATTCCACTTCTTTGCTTTAAAAAACCCGGGTTGCTTTTTACTTTTTTTGGATCATTGTCCTTTTTAATTAATAAACACCGCCCCAAACATTTTGGCTTTATTTACACACAGAAAAGTCTCGAATACCTCAATTCTAAACCGGCTGCTTCGTCCTGTGTCACATCACAATAAATACAATGACCCAGTGCCAAAATGGGGAGCCCTGCATCCCAACCCCCCACACTGCCCCCCACCATGTTTTACAATGAGTGGTCTTTGGGTCATGACTGTACCACGCCTTTGCCCTACTTTTTTTTTTCATCATCTGGTAAGGTTTTTCTTGGTTTCATCTGTCCAAAAAAATTTCTTCCACAACGTGGCTGGGTTTTTTTAGATTTTTTTTTTACAAAGTCCAACTAGCCTTTTTATTCTTGAGTACTTGCACCGGGGCAGTAAAACGCCTGTATTCCATTTCAAACAGTCTTCTCTTTATGGACATTTGGGTAAATATTAACCCTACCCCCGGGGGATTTTTGTTCACTTTGGTTGGCTGTTGTGAAGGGGTTTTTTTCTTCCCATGGAAATTATTGTGTTGATCATCCACCACTCCTTACGTCCGTGGCAACCAGTCTTTTTTGCATTAAGAGTTTCACCCAGTGCTTGCTTTTTTCTCAGGAGTACCAAGCTTATTTTTTTGCCACTCCCCAACATGTTGCAATTTCTAGGGTGGGGTTTTTTTTTGTTTTTCCCCCAGCTTTAAAAATGGTTTGTTTTTTCCCGGGGATGAAGACTCTTTAAAAACCCCATTTTTCTTCACAGCCAATCTTCAAAGCAACACCACCCCTAATGAACTCAGGGCCCTTTTATCTGTTAATTGAAATCACATACCGAACAATTCCCCCAAAAAACCCCCTCAAGAAACACCTTTGATTCAAATTTTTCCAATTTTCTTAGGCCCCAAAAACAAATTTGGGACATTTTTAAGGAACCAAAACTCCTAAACCCTTCATCCAATTTTAATAAGGATGCACTCAAATGAAAGCCGGAAGCCTGGGCTTTATGTCTATTATATAGCTATAACTTGAATATGGTTCAGTAAACAGGTTAAAAAGACAAAATTTGTGTCATTGTCTAAATAAAAATAAAATAGTGTGTGGGGTGTTTTTGGTTGGGGGTGTTGTGGGGTGTTGTGTGTGTGTGGTATGTATTATAAAATATAATATATAATAATTAAAAGTATAATGGTTATATAATTTTAAATAAAAATTTTTTTGAAGCCAGAAGTGTTTACATACACTGTATAAAAAGACACATTTTTTTTCTCACTATTTGACATGAAATCAGAATAAACCTTAGGATTAGGAGTGCTAAAATTTATATTTGCCAAATACCAGAATAATGAGAGAGAATTTGTAAAGGGATTTAAAAATTTTTTTCTTCTGGGAAAGTCAAAATTTTTTCATACATAGGATTACGTGCCTTTTAAACAATTTGGGACAGCCCATAAAAGATGTCATGTCTTTGGAAGCTTCGATATTTTGAGGGAACATCTGAGTTAATTTTGAGACACACCTTTGGATTAATTTTTTTTAAAACACACTAGAAACACACACTTTTTTGGTTTTAAAATAATTTGGGGGAAGTCTGAACACATCACCAAATACAGAAAGAATTGTGGACTGCACAAATCTGGATCATCCTTGGGGGACAATTTCAGATACTGAAGGTGCCCTTCATCGTACAAACAATTTTTAATGAAAGTACAAACAAATGGGAATATCCCAGCCTTAACCGCTTAAGGGAACGGTTCATGTCTTAGAGATTAACGTGCTTTGGTTCAACTTGTGCAATCAACCCCAAAACAAAACAAAAGAACCTTGGAGGGGTGCTGGGTGGAAGCTGGGAAGATTGTGTCATTATCCCGGGAAACAAATAATGTTCTTGGATTGCTGAAAGGCCCCTCTGCCAGAAGAAGCCATTACTCCAAAAGAAACCTATAAAAGCCAGATTAATGTTTGCAAATGCACACAGGAACAAAGACCGACATTTCTGGAGACCTGTCCTGTGGTCTGATGAAAATAAAATCGAACTGTTTGGCAATGCTACCAAATGCTAATGAAAAGTATGTAAACTTTTGACTTTGCAGAAAGTAATAAAAAATGCCTTAAAAAATTCTCTCATTATTCTGGCATTTGGCAAATATAAATAATTTTGGTTCCTAATTGACCTAAAACAGGTAAGGTTTAATCTGATTTCATGTCAGATAGGGAGAAAAATATGCATATGTGTCTTATATAGTGTATGTAAACTTCTGGTTTTAACTGTATATGTGTGTATACACACACTTCCTTGTTTACTTTCAGAGACTGAATGTTTTGACCCTGACCGTATCACACAGGAGGGTTAGCTACAGTGTAGAAGCTTATGCTATCTGTGAGCTGTACACAGCAGTACAGATCTCTATCTTGTCCTATCTCTTATATGCACTGGTATAACAAAAAATGAATGTTTTTTTTTTTCGATAACAGCAAGAAGAGATGCTAAAGAAAACCTGGAAGTACTTTAGGTCAAATAATTTTTAATTTTGCTAGTTCAAAATATCCACCAGTTAAGGGAATAATAAGTATTACATAGAGATCATAAATTATTTTTGTGTTCACTCCTGTAAACTGGGAATTACACAAAAGGAACATCAGTATTGGTTACATTAGTGTGCATTAAGTATTGTCTGCGTAGCAATGAAAGAAAATGAGACTTTGTTGGAAAATATTGTAATCAAGCAAGAAATTTACTTTTTTGCTGACAAAACTAGGTGATCTAGGGCCTGGTCACAACAATTTTCATGTTAGGTATGAGGTTTGAAATGCCTTAGGTGTTTGTAAGTCCAAATGCTGGAATACCAGCGGCAGTGCCTAAGGAGCTCTGACCACTGGGCTCAGCAAAGACTGCCTTAGGTGCATTTCAGAGCAGTAAACATTAGTTGATATTGAAGTAGTATTTGCAGGAAAAAACCCAAGGTTAAAATAAGAAATCACTTTAAAGTGATCTAATGGAATCAACTACAAACTACTTTAAGCTATCTGCACACAATATGGTGTCATTCCAATCAATAGGGTGTGTGAATATGCCTAAAGTGATTGTTGGTAGAGCAGATTAATACACACATTGCATATTAAAAATCTATTCTAGGCGATTTTTTTTTTTATAGCTAATTGGACATGAATAGAGTTTTTATAGCATTTTGCCTCCCATTTCATATTCTCATAGACTTTTTTAAATTGGGGGGAGGGGGAGGAGTAAGGTGGTAATAACAGCAGTAATACATTAATGGTTGAAAATGGTTCCATTTAAAGAAAAACATATAGAACTTGTACGTTAATGAAAAGTTACGGCTCTGAATGGCTTAAATGCTAAATTATATAAATAATAAAAATGTAGTAAAATGTCACTTGGACCCCTTTTTTCCTCTCCCCCTTCCCCCCCAAAAAAGAAAACTACTGCTTATTCCATCAGACACAGCTGAAACCGCTAGATTTATAGGAAAATAAAGAAGTTATACCTCCTTATGTATAGCCACACAATAAAGTAAATCTGTCATTCACACTAATAGGTGAAACCATAATCCCTTCACTCCATGAGAAAAATACAGAATTGCTGTTTATTTCCCTACAAAATTATTAAAAGTTTCTCACACACACAATATATAGTATATATAATATATATATATATATATATATATATATATATATATATATATATATATATATATATATATGTATATAGTTTTTTATATTATAATGACATATGTGTGTGTGAAAAACTTTTAATTTTGTAGTGAAATAAACAGCAATTCTTTATTTTTCTCTTGGAGTGGAGGGATTATGGTTTCACCTATTAGTGTGAATGACAAATTTACTTATACAGATAGGTGGCCTACTAGAACTTGTCTTAAATGGCAGACCCGATGCCCAGTCATAGCAATGCATTGACCTAATGGGATCAAGTCAAGGGGGTCCAATTTGTACAAAGGGAGTGCCCTCCCTTTGTCAACCACTTAGTTGACATAGTCACTATTGACTGTGGTATCTAGCTATATATAGTTTGGACAGCACTCAAGTCCTAAGCAACATACAGTTTTCAGTGAATGAGCCCAATTTCACCACCATAGATCCAAAAAAGTCAAGCAATGGCATCATTTGTTGAGTTGAAACGTTGCACGTTTTTGTACTGGTATTCTTGGTGTAAAAACCGCGTTTCTGCTGATCCCATTGCTTGATTTTTTTCTTATCTATGGTATCTACCTGTCAAAAATTGATATAACAGTATGTCATTCACTTACTATACCTGTGATTGTGCTATTTCCTCAGTTACTGGGAACTGTATAGTTCTCATGATAGTTTGTCTTAGGGTATGTTCACACTGGCAAATTTTGGCTTGCATTTCGTGTTTTATTTGCACTCTAATAGAGAACTATGGATTACACCTCCTCTCCCCGCTCATACAATACGGTCGTATTGTACGTGCGGGGAGACAAGTGACATATCAATTACTTGCGGCGAATACGCGCCGCGAGTAATGCAGGTCAATGGGGCCAGCAGGCTGCCGGCCCCCCAGCACCGCGGGAGTACGCGCTGTTCAGCGCGACTCCCAAATCGCTTGTCGTAATTGCAGCCGTATTGTACGTGCTGCAATTACGCCGTGTGAACATAGCCTTAGGATGTTAAAGCATTAAAAAAAACATTTGTAGGCGAGTTTGATGTGGAGAGACTCTAATGTTGACCTCAACCGGCAAACACCTTTGCGATGGACTGTCATGCTGTTTGGAAGCCAGACCTTTTTGTCTAACATCACTGTCTGTTCTTTTGGCTGAATTGACCCAAATTCTATGTAGTGTAGTATTACTACAATTAAGTCAAGACTCCATATGTTGTGCTTATATTTTATGGACAAAAAAGGATATTTCCTTCCATGCAGACATGAATAAAATAAGTGTAATAACGATTTTACTCTAGCTTGAACTTTTGTAAAAATCAGCTTTACAAGTTTGAGTGTTTTTCTAAAAAAAAATCTGTTAATCGCTCAAATCTTGATATTGAGCCTGTTAGTAGCAATAAGCTGGTAAGATCCTGAGATGAACAATAAAGTTTATTGACCATCAAAAGTTATTGTTAGTGCTCCTATTTTATGACTGTAGTTCTAACAACTTTCAATTTGTCCAGATGGTGACTATATCCAGACAGATATTAATAGATGACAGGTCTTTTTTGACAGGTACAAAAATAGACATTTCTCCATTGACAAATTTTGACTTCTAATGTTCCTAGGAACAAACATGGACAACAATTGAAGAGACTATAAAGTAAAAAAAAAAAAATTGTAGATTTTAAAGGGTCCTTTTAAAGAAGGTCAACTTTCATCAGGGAGCTTGTTAGGCACAGCTGAATGACAATATTTTGGCCCTTTTGTTTCATAGTATTGCTTACTGAAGACATGCTTAAAGGGAGCATATTATTCTGATGAGTACTTGCTTTACATTTCTTAGTTTAATTTATATGGATGTAGCAAAGTGATATCTTACTGTACCATGTTATCTGTTTTTAGCTCACAATAACAGCAATTGAAAAGTATAAAAAAAAGTTGAGCTATCTTGAAAAAAATTTTTTAAACTCTTAGGGGGAATTTACACGCCATCTTTGCAGCATATAGCGGCATGTACTGTGCCTACCGCTATACCCTGGGTGTTTTAGAAATATACAATGTCCACCGCCTACTTCTACAACGATATCTGCGGACAACTTTAGACTTTCACTTTCCCCAGCGCATAAGCACCGGGAAAAAGTGAAATGTCACCTGGAGCCTAATATGTGTTGGGAAAAAAATGGCAGGTAATCCTAACTCTAAACGAGAGCTATGAACTACCGTATTTGTGGGCCGTACTTCGGATGTATAGCAAAAGAACAATCTAAACCTGCCATTCCCATACCCACACCTACTACCATACTCTTAACTCCTACTTGTCACAAAGATTTTTACATTAAATTATATTTTTACACACCATTAAAGACCCAAATCATTTTTACTTCTCTGTATAAAAAGCTGTACGAGAGCTTTTTGCAGGACAAAGTGTCCATTTTAATGGTTCCACATTCCATGCCATCTAATTACTGGGAAACGCAAACAAATTCTTTGCGGGGTGGAACATGAAAAAAAAATTGCACTATCTTTGGGGTGTGGAGGGAGGGGTTCATACTTATGTAGTTCACAGTATAAGTGACGTTATGTTTACTCTGTAAGTACCAGATTTGGTGATATCACCTTTTTGCCAGTTTTTCATCATTCTGCTATACCTCACATATGTTAGGGATCTCTTGGAGTCTATGATATGAGACACCCAGACTCCAAAACATTAAGGGTTAAAAATTAGGCCAGAGACTTATAGTCTGTCATGCATATGGTAAAATGAGAGTTGATCTGGTCTCCTGCACTAACCGTTTGGTACAGTGCCTGGTAACAAACTAAAATAGATGATAATTTATCTGAGGTATCTTTACTCACTGGATATCCATTTTCCTACCAATCAAGTTTCCTGATGGGAATAGTAGGAGTCAAAACATGTTAGGAGAACTTTACACATTTAGGGTATTATGGAGGATAATCTACGAAGGGGTAGGTTCCTGGAGTAGTCGCCCTTATTGGGGCGGGTGCTCTTCGCTATAGGCTTGAGGAGAGGATGGGTATTATAGGGTTGTCTAGGGAAAGATCCATCCTCCTGTATATCTTTTGAAGACCACCTACTCCTGAAGCTGGGTAAGAGCAATCCTTTTTGATTTTTTTCTATTGATATAGTGCTTTGTAGTTATTTTTGTTCTGTGCTATTTTTTTCTACTGTAATTGGACCATCGTGATTAGACTGAGGTTGTGCTAAATGGCGTGTACACTTTATTGGTTTTTGTGCATCTCTTTGGGTCGGAGTATTATTACTATTTGGAATGCACAATCATTTCACATGTTGGTGTGTATGTGTGTGTGTATATATAAATGTTAGATTTTAATCTATTAGATTTCACTGATACCACTTATGCCTAAAGTAGCAAAAAAAAATTATTTTAGAGTTTTTTAAACATTTTTTTTCGCTTGTACACTATTCTGCATTACAATAGTGATGCAGAAAAGCTATCTAATATGGCTCTCCTATTACACCTGCCTTACATAGGCACCATCTTTTAATTAGTTTAAATGCATGCTCACGTTTACCATGGCATCTAATTGGTGAAATGGCTGCAAGCAGCAGGCCTCAGCTGTCATTAATGGACAGAACTTGGTGGGCATGGAGCAAACTCGGTAACTCAGTTTGCCTCATATCCCCTTACAGAATGGTATGGGAAAATTGTCATCTGACTCCTAGGGTTTTTGCCTTCCTCTGGATCAACACTGTAGGGTTATAGGTTGGACCCGATGGAATCTTATCTACTATGTTACTATGAAACAAATCAAGCTCTATAAGGTAATAGTCACCCAATTTGGTGTAATGTACCATGTTGGCTAGCAGCCTGTTCGTCACATCCATGTTATTAGATCAGGCAGTTAATCACTTTCTAAGTAGATTACAGAAATTGCTGAAACACCATCCTCCCCCACCATCACAAAGCCAAACTACAGTTATGAGTTGATATTTTGACAGAAATGTACACGTTTACAATCTGCATCAATGGTTCCTCATTGTTATGTCAATTAGGACCTGTTATGGGGTTATAAGCTTATTGGGGCTTGTCTACATCCTGCTGGGAACTGTTGTTTTTAACCTGCTATTTTACCAGTAAACATGGCTTTTTTTTTTTTTTTTTAAATGTTCCCTCTTTCAGAATTTCTTCAGGAATTCTCCTCCCACCTAATTCTGCAAATCTTCTGCAAAGATAATATATCCAGCACTCCTTCTTGGCTGAAGGTTTTTTCTCCTCCATTCATACCATGCTTAGACCTTCTCCTAAATTCCTAATTGAACTACATAGACAATCTGTAAAAAACAAAATACAGGCAGTCCCCGGGTTACATATGGGTTAGGAACTGTAGGTTCGTTCTTAAGTTGAATTTGTATGTAAGTCGGAACCAATATATTTAGTACATGTATGGTGTGTAATTATAGGCAGGTATATGTCCCCCATAGCAGGTAATAGGCAGGTATGTCCCCCATAGGCAGGTATATGTCCCCCATAGGTGGGTATAGGCAGGTATATGTCCCCCATAGGTGGGTATAGGCAGGTATATGTCCCCCATAGGTGGGTATAGGCAGGTATATGTCCCCCATAGGCAGGTATGTCCTCCATAGGTAGCTATAGGCAGGTATGTCCCCCCATAGATAGGTATAGATAGTGCTTATTAAAAAATAACAAATAAAAATACTCCCCTCACTCCCCCACTGCTCCGAGGCTTACCTGCGGCTCTGTCTTCTCTCGAGCTCCGTCTTCTGGCACAGGCCGGTGATGTCATCAGGCCGCGCAGGCAGCGTGATGACATTGCACGCTGCCTGTGCCGGAGACTCCGGAAGGTCGCAGGTCTGCTTGTTGTCTTCCGGAGCTCTATCGCGGAGCAGGGAGCGCTCGCTCTCTGCTCCGCAATAGAGTCTTCCGCTGTATGAGCGCATAGAGCCGAAGCGATCCCCGCCCGGGCCATGGCAGTGCCCGGATGCCGACGGGGACCGTAGAGTCAGCTGAATGAGGAGTCGCGTGCAGCTGCAAAGATCGCTGACAGCGCCCGGTCCACCGCAGCGCTCGGACGCTGTCAGCTGTCCCTGGCTTGCATCGTTCCGGTCCCCGTTCGTAACTAGGGGACAGACGTAAGTCGGAATGACATAAGTCGGGGACTGCCTGTAAGTAAAATGAAGGTTAATACTGAAACAGCCACCTTCATCATTCCACAATGTGGCCCTCTAAGGAAATTTTAATTCATACAGGTTCCCACAAAATGAGTGGTAGATAAGCAGCAGTGTCTTAAAGGGGTGTTGCCATGATCTAATGTTGACGTAGGATCCTCCAAAATGGGTATTTAATCACTTTTCTAAATATATGTCATCAAAAAACAAGTGAAGCATCTGAGATCTACAGCCTGACTAAGATGCCCTTGGTTTCCTGACTGTTTACATTAGGACC
Source organism: Phyllomedusa bahiana (assembly GCA_025379985.1). Classification (NCBI taxonomy): domain Eukaryota; kingdom Metazoa; phylum Chordata; class Amphibia; order Anura; family Hylidae; genus Phyllomedusa; species Phyllomedusa bahiana. The sequence continues at coordinate 25,913 of JAODAL010011345.1, forward strand.
AGAAGCTGATCATGGGTTGTCTTCACCTCTTATCTGATGGCAGGGAACATGAACCAGCTTTGAAGGGACTAGGGAGAAAGATGTTGTGTCTTTTGTATAGAGAATCCACTGGTTGTAATGCAATTATCTGAGTAAACATGTAGACGCTCCCTAGCATCTTTGCTCAGCCACCCTCCCCCCTTCATGAAGGAATGAAAGACACTGCCTGCTGAGCTTATCTTCTCTCCTGAGCAGGTAAGAGTGAGAAATAAAATGCATATAGCTTGTGCACAATACAGTTATCCTGTGTGGATTAGCAAAACAATGTTTGCTCAATTACAGAGACTGAGTATCCGGAATGTGCATTGGAGGTGGAGTGATGACGTCACAGAGGACGTACTTTTTTTTTTTAAACACAAACACAACGCCCCTTTTTCAAGCCTCAAGAGGGGCATATCAGCCTTTTAGATAAGGAACTTCTTGGCAAAACTCCTTTAACTTGAGGCAGGCTAGTAATGAATTTATAATGTACTTTCCAAGTTAGGCCAAATATGTTAGTGGACTGTAAGCACAATAATTGATTACTGCCTTGCAACAGCTTTCCAAACAATTTAGGAAGTTGAAAGGAGCTTGCTAATAATAGAATCAGTTTCAATGTAGTACAGTGCTGCCACCGAAAAACTGCTCCAAAAAGGCCATCTGCACCCAAAGTATTCAGTAGGATTAGGAAATCTACCCCGATTTAGTAAATTGCACAATTCCCCGTGTCAGTTATCATTGTAGATACCCTTATAAACAACACAGCACTCAACAGAAACCTCTTAAGTTAACACGTCCTCTACATTTAAAACATAAAATTCACGTGAAATTTGCAAAATCCTAGTATTGTATGCTCATCCACAGGTCTCCTGTGCCACTCTGTACAGTTTAATATTTGTAATTTTTCTGCCACAAAATTTCTAGTCATAAAATAGTTCCAGCTTTAGAAACTGTGGATGCCCATGAATTTCCTCTGCAAAGGCTGCTGTATAAGAAAATACAATATTACATGCTGCACGTCAAAAAATATAATACATGCTGTAGCTAATAGAGTGGTTTTAAACCACCATGTGTGATCCCCTAATAAAGACTTCATGAGAAAATCAGCCCCTTAAAACAATAGGCATAAACATATTGCAAAACTAACAGAATATGTATTATCAGCCTAGCTTTGAATAACTCTTGTAAGAAAATCTTACCGTTCTGTGCAATGATGAACAAAGCAAGCAACCAAATAATCCTTATCTGATATTTCAGTATTTCTGTCAATTATTAATCTCAACAATATGTTAAAACTAGTGTTGGATTGGCCTTAGGCAGCATCTATTATTTATCAGCCTGATATTGTTTTACCTTTTAATGATAAAATGAATGATAACCACTTCCTTTTATTGTCATTTTTTTTTTTAAAAAAAGGATGAAAGCGCTGCTTCAATGTATTAGCAGCATGGGTATCTAAGCTCTTCAAAGAAGTCTTCTTACTACAAAGCGTATGATCTAAGTCATGATAATTTCAGGTTTCATTGAAAGAATATTACTTTTTTGTTTGCTTCAGGAGGCTCTAATCTTGTAATTGTATTATATAGTTCAATATTTGTATTTTAGAATCTGTATTACTCATATTAAGCTTGTTGTAATTTGCAATATATATAATTAGGCTTTTTTTTTTTTTTTTGCATATCTTAAATATGTTACTATATAGAATCAACCTTCTATAACTATCCTGAACTTTTGACTGTCTGTTTCTATTTTTAACATGTATGGAGCTGGATCCAAAAGGTTCCTGGAACAGACACTGTATATTTCTCACCAAATTGTAAGGCTCTTTCTTACTAAATGTGTCTTGATTTGTTGGTCCATTAAAAACAATTTACTTTTGGTGTTGGGAAAATAAGCTCTTTATTCACTGACTTGATGGTAAACTTGTGATGGGCTTGTGCTTACACAGCAGCCAGTCAGAAGAGGCAGAGCTGCAGTGGAAATGGAGAGTAATAGCCAGATGAGGGGTGAGTTTAGAATTTAATTCGGCACTATAGAAGAGCTGCAGTCACATGAGTGCTGATTCGATGTAGCAGCACTAAAATCTGCCAGACATGATGACCTAAGAAACATAAATGGCAAAACATCTATATTTACTTACTAGACAGTAGGGAAAATAAGTATTTAATGCACTGGCGATTTTGCAAGTTTTCCCACATACAAAGAATGGAGAGGTCTGTCTTTTTTATCGTAGATACACTTAAACTGTGAGAGACAGAATCTAAAAAAAAAAATGCAGAAAATCATTGTATATAATACTCATGTATGTATTTTTAAATAATTAACTTGCATTTTATTGCATGCAATAAGTATTTGATCACCTACCAACTAGCAAGCATTATAACTTACAGACCTGTTAGTTTTTCTTTAAAGAGCCCTCTTACTCTGTGCCCATTATCCTATATTAATTGCACCTGTTTGAACATGTTATAAGAGACACCTGTCCACACAGTCATTAAATCACACTCCAACGTTTCTACCATGGCTAAGGCCCTGTTCACACGGCGGATTTAGCCGCGGGTTTCGGCGCGGTTGCCGCGGCCAAAACCTCATCCAAACCACGCCCCACGCCCCCCCCCCCCCCCTAGTTCATTACATGGTTTCCCATAGGAAACCACATTGCTATTAACACAGCGCGGCTTTGGTGCCGCAGCCTTGCTGCGCGTATGTGAGAAGTCTCCTGTAAATTCTTGCAGCGCGTCTTCGCCGCGGTGTCGGCACGGGTTTCGCCGTGCTTTTCGCGCCGATAAACCTCGTCGGGAGACGCAAGGTTTGGACGAGGTTTTGGTCACGGCAACCGCGCTGAAACCCGCAGCCAAATCCGCCGTGTGAACATGCCCTAAGACCAAAATGTCTAAAGACACCAAGGACAAAATTGTAGGCTTTCGGAAGGCTGGGATGGGCTACAGGACAATAGGCAAGCAGCTTGGTGAGAAGGCAACAACTCTTGGTGCAATTATTAGAAAATAGAAGAAGCACAAGATGACTGTCAATCTTCCTCGGTCTGAGGTTTAATGCATGATCTCGCCTCGTGAGATAAGAATGATTCTGAGGAAGGTCAGGAATCAGGCCAGAACTACATGGGAGGACCTGGTCAATGACCTGAATAAAGCTCGGACCTCAGTTCCAAACATTACCGTTTGTAACACACTATGCTGTCAAGTCCTGCAGGGCACTCGGGGGTCCCCGTGTTCACACCAGCACAAGTCCAGGTCTGTTTGGAGTTCACCAAAGACCATCTGGTTGGTCCAGAGGAGGCATGGGAGAAGGTCATGTGGTCAGATGAGCCCAAAAATAGAACTTTTTGGTATCAACTCTACTCGCCATGTTTGAGAAAGAAGAAAGACTTTATGCAATAAAATGCAAATTAATTATTTAAAAATCATACAATGTGATTTTCTGGATTTCTTTTCTAGATTCTGTCTCACAGTTGACATGTACCTACAAATTACAGACCTCTCCATTCTTTGTAGGTGGAAAAACTTGCAAAATCGCCAATGTATCAAATATTATTTTTCCCACTGAAGGCAAGCTGTAGTCAATCTATTTCATATGTGTGTGTGCGTTTGTTTGTTTGTTTGTATATATATTTATATGTAGTGACAAATTGTCTGGTATAGTGCTGGACAGAAGATATATCTCTCTGATTCATTCTCTGGATGAAGGAGCAGAGGAGGCCACACTTGATGTGATTAAGCCAGCAGGTAACTATTTAAGGGAAGTAAGGAGAACAGTTAGGGGCTGTTCATTGGCCTTCTGACTGGAGACATAGCACGCTGGTTCTGAGAGGCAAGCTGTGGTGAGCTGCAAAGGGTTGCAAAATTTCGGTTTTGTGCAAGTTGGGTGGGAAAAGCCACCCAGATTGTAGAGAGGAACTTTACAGTTAGTGCTGGGCAGGCAAGAGTTTTGTTTTTCTGTATCTTTTATTTTGGGCGAAACATTGCAATAAAAGGCTGACAAAACCGTCAATTTGTTTAATACCTGCTCTCAGGGCCGCCGTTAGGGCAGTACAACCGGTACTTCTCTACGGTGCCCTGCCGGTCTGTGAAGTCAGGGGGGCCCTCCGCTGCCGGCAGGCTCAGCCCCGTTGCTTCTCAGAGGCAATCTTAATTGTATGCATGTCCTTGCGACGTGCATACAATTAAGATGTACAGCGGAGCAGCGAGAGCTGTGCGCTCCCTGCCATACATGGCTGTGCAGGCAGCGCGATGCGAGTGATGTCATCGCAACGCCCATCCTGTCTCTGACTAATGTCCTTGACTCCCGGGGCTGCGTGGTGACAGTGGAGCAGAGCGCCGCTAGCGCTCTGCTGTACACTTCAGCCGAAGCCTGCCAGGCGCCGGCTTCTACTGGTGACGTAGGCGGCGCGGTGACGTCACATCACCGCGCCGCCTATGCAGGGCGCCAGTAGAAGATGCCAGGGAGCTCGGAGCGACCAGGAGCGGGAGAAAGGTAAGTGTTTTTTTTTTCTCTAACTACGTTAAGGGGCCCTGACTGCCTAAATAATAAAGGGCGCCCTGACTACATACAAACTAGCTAAATGGGACCCTAACTACCTGCAAACTAACTAAAGGTGATCCTAACTACCTACGAACTAGCTAATGAGGGCCCCTATTCTACCTACAGGGGTGCCCTAAGCTATAGGGGAGCCCCTATTCTACTTACAGGGGGCCCTAAGCTACCTAGCTACCGCCCGGGGGCCCCTAAGCTACCGCCCGGGGGCCCTTAGCTACCTACACGGGGCCCTAACCTACCACCCAGGGGCCACATTGTACCTATATACCGACTGGGGGTGCCCCGAATCCACCTGTCTACCTACTGGGGATCCCATAATTACCAGGGGGTAATTATTACCATTTGGGCCATTATAGATGGGGAGTTTGTACATGGAGGAAGGAGTGGGCACTCAGTTGGGAAAATGATAAAAAAAAAAAAAGTAAAGAGTCTCAGGTGTTTGTGTTGTAAATACTGCAGGGAAGAGTGGTGGATTGAAGAAGTCATAATGGAGGTCTGGACCGAATGGAGAAAAGTGAACAACTCATCAGACAAGATGTCACCTGTGAGGCCCTAAATTAAAGTAAACCGGGGTAGGGTCGGCTGGGAGCGGGTTACCCAGGGGTGGAGCAGGGGGGGCCCAGACACTCCAGCTGATGGCGGCCCTGCCTGCTTTGCTGTGGACCTTTCTACTACCGCATAAGCCAGATCCTTAGTCTGCGCCAAGGCGAACTCATACAAATCTCACAAATGGTGGAGGATGAAGATATGGGAAAATGTTAGGATGGGTAATAGAGAGTCGTGTGCCCTGGCATCAGGCTGGCTTTTCCAAAAATGGCCAGGGAGCATGACTTGCTTTATCAGGTGGACAAAAAATAGGATGAAGTGATCCAGCAGTTGGTAATCCAAAAGCCCTATCGGAGGACTGTTTTATATCTTGTCAACACCTTTGAGTGGCAATTTGAGGGTCTGGAAAACCACTGAGTGGATTTTGCAGAGGTGTTTTTGCCCCGGGGTTGTCCATGAGGTCAAAGAGCACTGTTAATCATGTCCTAAGTGCCAGATTTCTGGCCTTATGCCGCCCTTTCGCAGTTCATCGGTACCTTTACCCATCATTGAGGTATCATTTGAGCGTTTAGGGATGGGGCCCTTTATGGAATCAGCATGTGGACACTAGCACATCTTTGTCATAATGGACTATGTTACCCTGAGGCCATACCCCTGTGCAATATGTCATCTAAGACGATCGGCAAAGAGTTGGTCCATGTGTTTAGTAGGGTGGGAATTCCTTAAGGAATCCTTACAGACCAAGGAACCCCCTTCATGTATAAGGTAAGGAAGCAGCTCTGCAGGGTGTTTATAGTGTCCCAACTCCGGACCTCGGTTGACCATGCACAGACGGATGGGCTGGTCAAGCGTTTTAACGAAACGCTGGAGCAGATGTTGAAGAAGGTAGTGGAGAAAGATGGAAAAAATTAGGATTTTTTACTCCCCTACCTACTGTTTGTTATAAGGGAAGTACCCCAGTCATGCACAGGGTTTCCACCATTTGACCTTTTGTATGGTTGGTATCCCTGGGGTATGTTAGATGTGGAGAAGGAAACATAGGAAGGACAGGTCACCCCATAGAAAAGCATGTCTCACAGATGCAAGATAAGATTGCAGCTGTTGTGCCCACTGTTAAAGAGCATATGGAATGGGCACAGAAGGCCAGTTATGACAGAAGGGCAAAGGTTGGTTCTTTCGCACCAGGAGACCGAGTGTTGGTGCTGGTACCTACGGGAGAAAGTAAGTTTCTAGCAAAGTGCCAGGGCCCATTTGAAATTAGGGAAGGAGTGAGGTGAACTACAAAGTTTATTAGCCAAGTAAAACAAAACATGAACAGATTTACCATGAAAATCTGGCAGCATACTCTTTCCACGGAACTGGATCCACCCTCCAATGATGCCTCTGGGATGCCAGAGGTAAAGATAGCAGAGACTGTCTGACAGACAGAAGAAAAAAAAGAGATAAAAGAGGTCAAACAATTGGTTCTAGGAAACAGAATTTTTTTCCAAGAAGCCAGGGTAGACCACCCTTATAAAGCATGATATTTTAACAGACCCAGCGGTGAAGGTACATGTAAAACCATACAGAATTCCTGAGGCTAGGAGAGAAGCAGTCTCAAAAGAGATTAAGGATATGTTTGAGTTGGAGGCAATTGAAGAGTCCCATAGTGAAGAGTTTAGCCCCATTGTGCTAATCCCTAAGCCAGATGGCACCATCATGTTATGTAACATCTTTAGGAAATTGAATGCTGTCTCCAAGTTTGACGCATATCCTATGTCACGAGTTGATGAACTCGTAGACCGGTTAGGTGCTGCCTGGTACATCCCTTTGTTAGACTTAACAAAGGGTTATTGGTAGATTCCCCTGACTGACTCAGCCAAAGAGAATACGGCGTTATTCTAATATGTGACTATGCCTTTTGGTCAACATTGGGCTCCAGCCATGTTCCAAAGATTAATGGATCGAGTTTTAAGACCCCATCATCAGTACACTTTGGCCTACCTAGATGACATAGTAATGCACAGCTGTACTTGGAGACGCATTTACTGAAGGTACAGGCTGTAATTGACGATCTGCGACTAGCAAACCCCAGCAAATGTAATATTGGTCTGGAGGAGGCCAAATACTTGGAGTACATAATTGTAAGGGGTGTAGTAAAGCCTCAGAATGACAAAGTGGGTACAATTTAGAATTGACCCCAGTCAGTCAACAAAAAACAAGTGAGGGCAGTTCCCTTGACTGACCTCACCAAGGGTAAAGATTCAGTGATGGTGAAGTGGGGCCTTGAAGCAGAAGGTGTTTCAGGCCTTAAAACAACCTCTATGTTCACAGCCGGTACTGGTCATTCCTGACTTTAAAAGGGACCTCTCTCCCTATGTACCAGTTGTTAGTCACTTATTGTCACTTTGTAATTGTTTGACCAATGTTATTAATGTACCCGCCTGAAATGTACAGCGCCCTGGAATCAAGGGCGCTCCAAAATAAATGATGATAATAATAATAACATACTGACACTTCTGAGGCAGGTATGGTCACATGTCAGTGATGGGGTGGAACACCCCATAATGTACCTAAGTCAGTAGTTAAATCGGCTTGAGAAAAATTACTCGATAGTTGAGGAGTGATTGGCCATCAGATGGGTTTTGATGTCATTTGTGTACTTTCAATGTGGGGGAGGGGGAGTTCAGGTTAGTCACAGACCATGCCCCTTTAAAGCAGATGTACGTGAACTTAGAGATGAACAGTAGAGTGACAAGAGGGTTTCTAACCCTGCAGCCCTACAACTTTACTGTAGAACACAAGTCAGGGAGACTGCAGGGAAATACAGATGCACTTTCGAGAGTGCACTGTTGTTCGGTAACAGTTGGCCACTCGCAGCGGGAGGGGGTGAGGAGAATGCTGAATGGAAGGTATATCTCTCACAGATTCCTTCTCTTAATGGAGGAGCAGAGGAGGTCACACCTGAGAGGAGATTAATCCAGCAGATAACTATAAGGGCTTGTTTACACGGCTGATTTGGGCACTGATTTCAGCCGTACTGCGCGCCGTATTTGCGCTGCAGTGCGGCTGAAATCTGTCTCTGTCATTACGGTAATCCACAGTTCTCATAGAGATCTATAGATTCCGTCTCCTCTCCTTGCTCGGCGAATACGCCGGGCAGGGAGAAAGTGACATGCACATTATTTACGGCGTGTACGGGCCGTGAATAATGAATGTCTATGGGGCCGTCGAGCTGCCGGCCCCGCCCCCGCTGCACAGCTGCCGGCGTAATTGCGGGGCGAAAACCGTCCCCGCAATTACGTCGGCAATAAGCTGTGTGAACTGGCCCTAACTGTATAAGAGAAGCCAGGGGACAGATGGGGGCTGTTCATTGGCCTTCTGGCTGGAGACCGAGCAAGCTGGTTCTGAGAGACAAACTGTGGTGAGCTGCAAAGGGTTGAAACATTTCTGTTTTGTTTAAGCCCGGTGGGCTAACCCCCCCCCCCCCCCAGCTGGTAGAGAGGAACTCTACTGTTTAGTTAGTGCCGGACAGGCAAGGGTTTGTTTTGCCGTATCCTTTATGTTGTTTAGCTGCAACCTTGCAATTCAAGTCTGACAAACCGTTAGTTTGCTTAACACCTGCTCTGCTGTGGACTTCTCTACTACTGCAAAAGACGCATCCTTGGTCTGCATCAAGACGATCCCCTATATATATCTCTCTTTCTCGTATGTGTATATATGTGCGTCTGTGTGTAAATAAATATATATATATATATTATATATAAAATCACTTTTGTTGAGATCCATTCCTATTTTCTATAAAAATGTGTAAAGTAATACAAACTTCAGATGTTGCCATGTACATTCTAACATTGTGGTCATGTTTTAAATGAGTTGTCCAGTTTATTTATTTTTATATACATGTTTGCTTCTGCTACTGGAATAAAATGACAAAACTTTCTTTTGCCCTCACTGCTATTTCAGGACTCCCACTATCCACAGTCCAGTCTTTTGTTTAGTCCTAGCGGTCACGTACCTCTGTCTGTCATCACTCCAAGCAGTGATATCAGGCACTGGCGTGTGACTGCTGGAGCCAGTCAGCAGTTGAAGTGGCGATAATCTGACTGGCGGGAGCTGGAAGTAAACAGAAGACTAGCGGAGACAACCGTAGCACTGGAACACAGGTGAGGACAAAGGAGAGTTTTTTGTTTTTTTTTAAAAATATATTCCTGCAGTAATTTATTTTTTAAAAAATTACAACCGGCCTCCTATAACCTCTAAATTATGTCCAAATCAAATTTTATCTCCAAGTAATTTTTGTTATACATAATATCATTGCAGTTAGATACAAAACCTCTGTTCTTAATAATATAAATGGGTTCTCATTTTTCCTGTATAAAGATATAGCCCAGGTTTAAATGGTTCTGGATACACCACTGGATGCCACTTGCACTAAAATTGGTAAAATCAAAAGTAACTTGATGTCACCAGCAAGGAATTTTTCAAGTACCCATGTCATATTCCATCAACTTTATATACAAGATGAAGGAGATGGGTGCATATGTCACTCTGTTTCATGGCCCTGATAAAAGTTATTATAAAAGTTATTATAATTCTCATAAAAGGCAAGAACCACTGTGTAACTCAAAAGAAATCTGGCATTTATAAGGCATCCTTTGATAGTCTGGTAATTGCACGCATCTACGCATGACATAAATCTGCTCAGTCTTCTTCCTGCTGCATGCGCTCGTTCTGGTCATCAGACTGACTCTGTGCCATATAATTGCAGTATTTGGAGAAGTGAGGAATAGCTTTCCTGACTATATTTACCATGGCCAGAGGAAGGTGGAAGGTGCCCATAAAAAAAACAATAAAAACGGCTAAACTGTCTATGCATTTTTGAACATACAGCTGAAGTACAGACATTTTCTTCATTGGATGTGTTATAAATTATTGTATCGTTTATAAATATGTAATGGATTGTGCAGTCATGAATTCAGACTAGCCTGTTATTTCCAGGAATATCCTTAGGCTATCATCACTATTTCCTTCTGCTTACCAACCATCTGGCTCCCCATGAAGGCAATTTTTTTTTTTTATTTATTTGATAGTATATGAAAATTTTCTGTTGTCACAGTCATGCTCGCAGTTTAACAACCAACCTGACTCTAAAATATGAACTTCAACTTTGTCTCAATGCTAATGTTTGTTAATACTTGGAGATTCCCGTTAGTGACCATCATTTATAGTTATATCTGACTTAAAACATATTGTCTACTGACCCCTTTACAGAAAATAGAGTTGTATATGTTGCTTGAAGGACTACTTCAGTTTTTTCCCCTCTTTACTTCATTCGAAATTGCTATTACACTTGAAACCAGAAGTTTACATACAATATATAAAAAGACACATATGCATGTTTTTCTCACTATCTGACATGAAATCAGAATAAACCTTACCGGTTTTAGGTCAATTACGATTACCAAAAAATGCCAAATGCCAGAATGAGAGAGAATTTTTTAAGGCGTTTTTATTGCTTCCTGCAAACTCAAAAGTTTACATACACTAGGAATACTATGCCTTTAAATAATTTGGGACAGCCCATATGATGATGTCATGTTTTGGAAGCTTATTGGCAACATCTGAGTTGGAGAGACAGCTGTGGATGTATTTTAAATCACACCAGAAACACACTGCTTCTGTATGTAACATCATAGGAAAGTCTAAAGAAATTAGCCAAGATATCAGGAAGATAATTGTGGATTTGCACAAGTCTGGATCATCCTTGGGTGCAATATCCAGATACCTGAAGGTGCCTCGTTCATTTGTGCAAACAATTATATGCAAGTACAAACAAGATGAAAATGTCCAGCCATTATACCACTCCGGAAGCAGAAAGGTTCTGTGTCTCAAAGATGAACGTGTTTTGGTCCAACATGTGCATATCAACACAAGAAAAAAAGCAAAAGACCGTGTAAAGATGCTGGCGGAAGCTGGTAAGACTGTGTCATTATCCACAGTGAAAGGAGTACTGTATCAACATGGGATGAAAAGCCACTCTGCCAAGAAGAAGCCATTACTCCAAAAGAAACATATAAAAGCCATATTAACACTTGCAAATGCACACAGGAATAAAGACTTATATTTTTGGAGACATGTCCTGTGGTCTGACAAAACTAAAATTTAACTGATTGGCCATTATGACCATCTTTATGTTTGGAGGAAAAAGTGAGAAGCTTGGGAGCTTAAGAGCAACATCCCAACTATGTAACACGGAGTTGGCAGCATCATGTTGTGGGGTTGTTTTGCTGCAGGAGGGACTTCACAAAATAGATGGCATCATGAGGAAAGAAGATTATGTGGCAATACTGAAGCAACATCTCAAGACATCAGCCATGAAGTTAAAGCTTGGGAGGATATGGGTCTTCCAAATGGACAATTACCTGAAGCATAATGCCAAACTGGTTACAAAGTGGCTTAAAGATAACCAAGTCATTGTTTTGGAATTGCCATCACAAAGCCCTGAGCTCAATCATATTGAAAATTTATGGGCAAAAGCTAACTTTTGATGCGTTCCTGTGGTAGGTAAAGTCATTCCTACAGTAATTAAGGTGTTATTTGGTTTACAATAACATGCAATGATAAAATTACATTTTATGTGGATGGTAGGTAAAGTGCCATATGCTGCCTTTTGGAAGGTTGTTCCAGTTTGACGCAAATAGAAACTACAGGTCTTAAATACTTTCTCTTCACCCCAACATCAAGTTTTATATCCTTCCTTTAAAATTATCCTAAACTCTCCTTCATGCAGCTAATCACTCCTGTTTGGTAAGTATTTATATTGACGATGTAATAGGATATAGCTGTGTTGTCCAACCTAGTACATTGCTATAAGGTTGAATATACACAGGATGGATGTGCAGTGGCTCTTCCTTGTGAATTTGTACACTGAAAATCTGCGGTGGAATACAGTGCCAGCCATGTGGATGGGATTTACAAATCTTATGCCCCTGTGGTGGGTAGCTAACATATGCATGTCAATTTCTATTGTGGATTTTACTCCATTGAATGTAATAAAATCTGCATGCTCTATTGCAGACTTTTAGGTGCTGATTTTGCCTGTGGATTTTCTGCAGAAAATTTCCAAAGCAAATTCATACTATGTGCAATAACCCTAAGTATCCAATGTTCTCCTATGACCAAGCGCTAATTGTGGTCTTATCTCCTCTTATACATACATTTAAAAACCCATCAATTTTTTACAATACCTCATTCTTCATATTTGTATGCCTTTTAAATCATGCATGTAAGCTTATAGCTAAAGCAGGCTACTCAACACTAGAGAGTTGTCAGCTGGGGTTCTACAATATTTCCTCCAACCTTCCCATAAAAAATATTGCCAAGAGTGGAATTTTAATCGCGAGAGGGAAATAAACTACTACCTGACACCCATCAGTATAATAGACATGTTGTAATGCTACCCTGTACACATTTGATTGTTGTACCACCCTCCAAAATTGGCAGACTCAGATGACTAACATACATAGGCATTGAATTGCCCAATTTCCCATTTATTCAGTGGCTTGGTCAAGCATTTGTTAGATCTTCATTGGATACCTTAAGATTTAAGATGGTAAATTGTGACATAAGTTCATCTTTACTTTATTTGTCTTTTGGTACATGTTGACAGATTCCTGTTGCTATAAAATAAACCCTCTTTAAACTGTGCTATCATTTAATAAATTCTTCTAATATGTGATATAGTGACTTGATGTAGCTTCCAGTTTTCAAAAACCAACACAAGCAAAAGGTAGAACGCAACAAGACAAACAGAGAGGAGGCCATAGACATAGAAAGAATGGGGGTCTACTGAAGGCTTAAGACGAGGCAATTAGAGAGCAGGATGAAATGTCGTCTAAGAAAAGTAATGATCCGGGGTAAAAATGGTTTGTAAAACAATAAAGCTCTTTCTCTAACTTCCAGATATATTGTAAAAATAATAACATCAGATGATTGAGTTTATTGCATTTATTTTATTAGACAAGCAACAAGTGCATACAATTTATAGAAAGCAAGCCTTTCAAGCCAGTCTACTGCAAAGAATAAAGGTGATGGGCACATCTGCCGTGCGTATTGTACACAAATCCAGAGTTAGGCCAGTTTACACACTCCCGTGAATCTTAATTCCCATACAGAACCATTCCGGCTCACCAATTATAGCTTCACAGGTTATAGATCCGAGACCTGAGCCCTGGGACAATGGATAGCACATTTATAAGGCTCAAAAGGATATGGCTTAGTAATATTATCCCCTGTCCTCAGAGGGTAAGAAGTGTTTAGAGGATCACCATGGATAATAAATAGGTTACAGTGCAGGCAACAATGCAAGCATCTGGTTAATATCGTTTTATTACAATGTCTTTATTAACACAATTGTAAAATAAGTCCTTTCATGAACCCCATATAGTTGTGTTAAAAACAAATTCCTTGTAAATTATTGATTAACATTTATACTATGGAAGAGTCAACACACAAAGACATATTTGACATCAAAGGGACATGCAGCATATTGGACAGTAAGCTTGTAGCTAGTAAATGGTTGGAGCCGTCGTCAGCTTCACAAACTTTTCCATTTACATATGGTCATTAATTGATCTGCTTCTGTTCATACTCCGCACACCCCACATGTAAACTTCTGGTGGTAATGGGAATTTTAGTGAACATTTAGAGAATAATCTCAGGTTTCTATGAAATGACAATTATTTAGAAAAGCTATATGAAACATTAGACCTCATTTATCAAAACTGATAGTCTTGTTAGTTGTAGCAGTTTAAAAAACTAGGGTATGTTCACATGGCGTACAGTACGCGCCGCAATACGGCGGGTGATTTGGGAGTGGTGATGATCGGTGCGTACTCCTGAAGCACGTCATTGCGGCACGCATATTAAGCGCAAATACGCAGCCGAATTTACACCGTGTGAACATACCCTTAAAGCGAAGCTCTGAGTGGTTGCTATCAGCAACAAAGACAGTCTTATTGTTAGACAGTTTTGATCCATGAGGCCCAGTATTTTTATTTTGGTCATATTAGCGTCTTTTAGAAGACTATACTCACAGCAACTTGGTATTTGAGCTCATACACATGGTCGTATTAGGAATCAATGTTATATGGCGTATTATGGCACAAATAGAAGTCTATGGGGCCAGGATGTAACACTGTTTGCCTCTGATTTCATACAAAGTAATATGGAGGTGTTTTCTTGTTTTTACCAGATTCATATGGAATCTGGGGAAAAAGTGACATATTACATCATATACTGTATTATTTTCTGTAGAACCATTGGTTCCTGAACATAATATGATGCCCTATAGTGACACTATACTGCTGCACTGCATACAGTTATATAATCTGTCATGATAGGAAATCAATACAATCTTGGCCTTCCCAGTAAAAAACACATGCATTTTTAACATGGGAGCCTATATGTAAGTGTGTCTGTCAGATGTACTTTACAGGTTTTGCTTTCATGTTTGTTTAACCTCAATACAACACAGGATATATTGGTTTTAGAGACAAGTTAAGGATGGACACGTGTATTTAATGCTGAGCCATAGTGGCTGTGTGGGATCCAGACTCCTTCAAGAGCAGTTCCAAACCTTTGGTTTTTCAGCTGTTGAAAAACTATTACTACTAACCGAAACCTACGTGCTATCGATGTAGGCTGGGAATTGTAGCTTTGTAACAGTTTGGGAGGTAAAGGTTGGAGACCACCATCCCAGAGTGATATAAGAGTAAGTAGCATGTGTTGTTAGGCTTTTACACGTCCAGTAGATAAAATAGCGGTTTACTAAATAAGTTGACATTTCAACCCAGCTTCCTATTCATGACAAGTATAGGACTTCCTTTGACATCTGACCTATGCGTGGCTGACAATGCCATGACACATTATGAAATTTATTCTTTGATGTCATCATGCTGTACATAGATCAGTATAGCAGTTATATCATCTATGGCAGCTACGAACACAGGGGATTATGTATTAGGATCAAGTAAAGCTTTTGCATTGGGATTAATTAACTTAAAGATCCATCATTGATTGCAAACCTGTAAAAACAGCATACTAAAAATGTAAGACTATTATTATTTTCTGTATCAACTTTGATCACAACTTGTGATTGCTTTTATATAGTCTAATTATATTTGATAAACTGCATGTACATAGCAAGATACATGATGATTAATTATGCCTATAGATAAACAGTTTGACTATTTAAACCCTACTGTTCCACATACTGTATATAAGAAAAAGTATAGTACACTATGTTTATCAGCCTATGACCACCCAATGACAGTTCTAACAGTCAGCCATCAGCACTAACGTTCTGTAATATTAGCAGCATGATCATTTACACAATTCTTTTCAAGAATTTCATCATTGTTAATTTTTTTGGGCTCTTTTCCTTTGGCTTATGGTACAATGAATCCTGTTTCTTAGAATTCATAAGTAATAATTTTTTACATTAATATAATCCTATATATTACGGTGTCTTATTTTTACCGTTTTTGTATTTGCAGCTGTTATATATTTTTTAAGTTTCAGGTTTATATTTCTTTATTAAGATTATTTTACATCATGACACCTCCTACTAAATATTGTATTAGTGGCCAGTGCTTGACTAAAATAAAAGTAATAAGAGTCTACTGCTTTGGACTGGGACACAGGCACATAACATATTAATATGCAATATTAATAGTTTGAATCAAGCTACAAAGAGTAATAAAAAGTAGAGAAAATGTCTAATTACAACAATATATTACAAAAGAAAATTCCCTTTCTATGTAGAACTTGCTCTAATTCGTCCATGTGTTACTAAAAGTGATGGCCATTTTTCATTATACATTACATTATTAATCGTAATATTACAAAATAATTATTCATGTACATAAACAAAGCTGTACTTTGGCAACTGTTTACAAGTATTTACCTGGTGCATTAGTAATTACAAGACAGGGTACTTCACCCAGGCCACTTATTTTCTGGCTTACTGTAGAGGTAGAGGAGCTGCAATAGGCTTATTCATTCACACATCACATACTGATATCTTCCAATCAGAACCAATTTAAGGATAATTTAATGCAATTGAAATGAAAATATATGGATTACTTATGATTGTTCTATCTTAAATACAAAAAGTGCATTGTTTTTGTATTTAAAGAGTTATCTGAATACAGATCAAAGGCATTGTTTGGCCTACCGATATGCCCTGTTTAGGCATAAATCTGTAATAAAGGTACTCACTACTAGTAGTCAGAGCACTCAAAACCAGCTCTTTGACAGGAAAACCTAGCTCTGATGTATTTATTGACTTTCCAAAACCAGGTTTTTACTGGCAGACCTAAATTGTGCTTAGTGGGTATACAAACTGAATAAGCCCTTTAAGGGAAGATCTCTCCTCTCATTGCCTCCCACTCCACCAAGCCAACATCGCTCTGCTCTGTACTGACCCAGTGGGTCAAAAGCAAATTGAGGGTTTGTTACATCCAATAGAGGGCACTTGAGCTTCTCAGCTCCTTTCCCATAATGCCTTGTGATAAGCCCTGTAAGTTAATGGACATTAGCACAATGTTGTTTATGATTAATTCTAAATGTTCTCCAGCAATTTGCCTCTGAGAATGATATTTCAAGGCACCAAATTATTACTATTATTTTTATTACTACTACACAGGGTACATATTCCTCATCTGTAGATATCTGGATAATAAAAAGTTTAGCACTTGAAGCTGTAGTCCATGAGATCTGCCCATAGGGACTAAATAATTGGTTAAAATATATTTATCCGACTATAAGCACCTTGTATGGTCAGCTCAGTTCTACCATCCTAGGGGACCCCTGTAGCTAGTCGGGTGCTTTTACACGGTGCATTTTTTTGTGTGTTTTGTTTGCAGAAATACACAGTAATTCATGGAGGTATTTTCTACCTTCATATACTAAATCTTTTTTACAATACCATGCCTTTACCATAAAAACTTGCGTATATGGCTTTATTGGATGCTTTAGTTACTTTTTATGACACGATTGACAAGGGGCCTTGGTTTATCGGTAAAGGCAGTGAGGCTTAGCTGAAAGAGGTGTGGTTTCTGACGTGAGATTGTGTGCCAAAAGCTTGGCATTAAATATAGAATACTCGTGTAAGGAAGCTGAAGAACAAGTATGTGCTATAATGTTAGACAACAGTGTCTAAAGAGGCTCTAACTGTATCATACAGCATGAGCCACTGTAAAAAATATGGCTAATTTTGAGACTGCCTAGTATGGTTCCGCTTTTTCTCTGTGCCAGCTGCAGCGAAAGAGGAGTTTGCTGTGCATGCGCGACTCTCACTTCACCATTATAGAACCTTTGAGCACAGATGAGTAACTGGGCTTTCAACTATCCATTCCCTGTTGCCGGACAGTGAAAAACATGAGATGGGAACACATCTTTCATTTAAAGTGGGTTATGGAATTTCCAAATTCATTAGTGGCTGCAGTATATCAGATTCATACAGTACTCTCTTCCTTTTACAAAAGGAAGTAGCATTAATGAATAGGCACAGGAAGAAAATGACTAAATAGTACAATCAGGAGAGGGCAGACACAGATTGGGGAGTTGATAAATATGGAATAAAGTCCTAAAATGTATAACTTTTTTCATGCCCCATATTTTAAGCAGTTGTATTTGACAGTTAAATTATGTAGTTCATCTGTATTCTAAAAAAGAAAGTGGTAGGTTGAACTTTCAGCTTGCAATACATCTATAAATCCTTATTTGTGGATGTCAAATAGTCCCCTTGCCCCTAAAGAAAGCTCTTCTGGTGGTTTCATACCTCTTATACAAATGCAGCTTTTGGTCTAACTCCTAGATAAAAAAAATGGCTATGTTGGAGGCTCTTATGGTAAAGTAGGACATTTGTAAATCCTCATTATCCTAGATACCTTCAATTTTCCTATTGATCTTAAATGTAAATAAACATTATTCCTTTATACATTCAATGTGATGCATATTCAGTATGGACCACCTAAATCCAGAGAAAAAAACGAAGTAATCTGGTTTGCTAGCAAATATGGCATATAGGACTGCCATTGGGAATTTCAGGGTTCCAAACAGTCAAAGTATTTGGGCCCACTGTCCTTTAACAGTTCCTATCTTTAATCATATTTGAAATCATGAACAGCACTGGGTCCCCAACAGTTATCCATGACCCCACCCTCCCCACTGAGCAGATAAATACATCTACATAAGATAGGTGCAGGTGGACTCCCTTGGGCTCCCTGTTTAAAAAAAAAATTATGTAGGCCCCTGACAGCAGTACTGATAGTGGTCCTGGTTGCATGACAATTACATTGGCATCTATCCATACCAACCAGTCTGTCTAAGATGACTCCGCTGTTCAGCTGGGCTTGCACTATGCTGAATATAGTGAAAAGTAAGAGCAGCTTGGCAAAAGTCATGTCTGTGCTATTCAATTGATCTCCATTGGATTACACACATTTGGAGCCTAGGTTTGAAAATAGTTTTACAATATATAAATAAATCTATATAAAATAAGTAATTTTACAAAGATATTGAATTAATTTTCTTGTACTGATCCCAAACTGTAGCTTGTATTATAGTCCAGAGCTGCATTCCCAGTTCTGCTAGCTTTAATTGGAACTAGACATATTCCTAAAAGCACAGTTTTTAGCAATGCCGCTTGTCACAATACTTTCTAAGACAGTGTCTTTATTTCTATGGGCTCTATATTACAAATCTGTTTTATATGGATTCATAGTACTGCACTATCGCCTGCTGTAAACCAAAACTGTATCTCCATCTGCCAGATTTATAAAGAAGCACACGGTTTCTTTTTGCATAGAAGTTAATGAAAAACAAAATTGTGGCATGTTCCACCACCTCTCCTGATAGACTTATTCCTGATAGATCAAAACAGGAGTTAATCTACCATATGCTAGTGTACAATGTGCCTAACTTCCAGAATAGTGAACTGTAAAGTTTATGCATATGGTTTTGCTTTGGAAGAAATGATCACTGCCTGGTAAACAATTTTTAGGATACCACTTTTTAGAAAATGCTAACGTGGCAGGAAAAGCTGGAAGATTGAGCTCCGAGTCTGCAGAATTTTGACTGCAGCTCTGAATGTGCAAAGAGAATATGGCCATCCTATTTTGGTTTAATGGTTTAAAGCTGATGGTGGTTTGTGTGATATCTCTAAGCAACTGAGAATTTTGAGGGACAAAATCACAGACTGTATTACACCATATCTTTTGTTATTATAGTAGCTAATATAAGCCCTATCTAATACACCAGAAACCAGGAAACCACTAGGCACTGAGTCCAATAGTGCATATTATTCTTTAAAAATCCAAAGAGTAGCTCTGTATAATAAATATATCTTTTTTTGGCTGAAGCATATGCATATAGTGTGCAGCCTTTAAATGCCTATCTCAGCCATGTACTAACAGAAGACAATACACTAACCTGAATGCTGCTTCATTTAGAGCATCACACTACTGACCTGGGCAGAGCATTCACACAGCAAGACAAGAACTCCCAAGTTTATATCAAATTAGTATTGTACAATGATATCTGCCTTTATACAATATATACAAATTGTCTCAATCATGATAAAAATACAGTATAAGGTAACATAAACAATGAGAATGCGTGTGAGGCCGTAGGGCTTCCCTTTTTCAGCGATGAACAGATGCCTTTTCTCTCCATGCGTAGCATTGGCTAACCAAGATTATTTTTCTTCCTTTTGCTGGGGCTGTGACTGGGGTCTGGTTTTAGTTCACGATATTGCACCTGTTTAAACACAAAAATTCAGAGACAAAACTGGTTAGTGGATGCATCCTCTTAATAGAAAGATATGGCTTTTTATTAGCCTGAGAACTGAATTAAGGCTACAGCTGGGATTTAGAAATACTAGATGAGAAGATAGATATGAAGAGAAAAGTTGTAGAAGAAATGAGATGACTGCCAGGAAACACAACTTGGATTTGGACAAAGTTCTTTCCCACCACAATATACTAAAACAACTAACCCTAATTTTAGAACCTGCCATGGTCAGAAATCTCCTGTTTTAACTAAGTCTCTGCTTTATGTGAGAATACCTTTCGATACTTTTACCTTTCTGTGTGATTCAGAGACTGTTTTCTCGTGACACGTGCTTTAAATTAGTAAGAAATTTTGGTCCTTACAATCCTTGTTTATTTGTGAGAAATATCGTGAACATTTGGAAAAATTTGCCATTTTCAAACTTCCAAAATGTCTGCATGTAACACAGATAGTTATTCCACTCAAAATCGTTTATAGCTGGCATCTACCATATGTCTACTGTAGGCTGCCATACTTTTTTAAATGTGTGGTTTTTTTTGGTTTGTTTTTTTACAACATAGATTTTTTTTAGGGACCAGTCCAGTTGTGATGTGGCTTTGAGGGTCCTGTATGTTAGATACCCTCAGAAATTACTTCATCTAAGAAACTGCACCCCTTAAAGTATTTAAAACAGTGTTAAGGAAGTTTGTTAACTTAATAGGTATTTCACACAAATTATAGCAACCTGGAGGTGAAATTTCACCTTTTATTTTTCTTCAGATTTTCAACTTTTATCCATTATTCACTGGAACATAATAGATGTGACCAGAGAAATGCAACTCAACATAGATTCCCCCAATTCTACCATTTTAGGGACATCCCATATGTCTTTTTAGGGGAGTTTAGTTTACATCTTAGGGTGTCCGCAAACCTGAAATGGCGCCATAATAAAATTGTAATAAAAATGAGACCCCAGAGTCTGGTAGGTGCTCCTCCTACTCTGAGGCTTGTGGTTGTGCCAAACGGCGCACTATGGCCACATATGGTAGATCTCTAAAAACGGCAGAATCAGGGGAATCAATATTGCATTTCCCTGGTCACATCTTCCGTGTTCCTGTGAATAATGGATGAAAACTGAAAATCTGCAACAAAAGTGAAATTTCGCCTCCACTTTGCTTTAATTTCTGTGAAATTCCTAAAAGGTTAAACTTCCTAAACACTGTTGTAAATACTTTAAGGGATACAGTTTCTTAGCTGAAGTAATTTATGAGGGTATCTACCAGACAAGCCCCTTAAAGCCACATCAGAACTGGACTGGTCCCTAAAAAAATGTATATTGCAAATTTTCTTGAAAATGCTGTAAAAAAAGACATTTAAAAAATTATGCCAACCTACAGTAGACATATGGAAGATGCTATTTCTAAACTATTTTGAGTGGAATAACTGTGTTACTTGCAGTAATTTTTGAACTTTGAAAATGGCAAATTTTTCTAAATGTTCACGATATTTTGATATTTTTTACAAATAAACAAGGATTGTTTGGACCAAAATTTCTTACTAACTTAAAGCACAATGTGTCAAAAGATAACAGTCTCTGAATCACATGGATAGGTAAAAGTGTCAAAAGGGACACGTCACATTTTTTAAAAATGGGGTACGGTGGTAAGGGGTTAAGAGATGCCTATTGTTCACTTTTTTTTTTTTCACACACAGTGTGCCCTAAGGGTAAGTTCACACAGCTTATTTTGGGACGCATTTTGCCACGTATTGAGAGCGTACTGCGCCCCAATCATTACGGTAATCCACAGTTCTCATAGAGAACTATGGATTACGCCTCCTCTCACCGCATATACAATAGGATCGTATTATAGGCGCGGGGAGATAATTGACATGTCATTTATTCAGGGCGCTTACGCGCCGCGAGTAATGACAGTCTATGGGCCAGCGGGCTGCCGATCGGCGCGAGCTCCCGAACACCCGGCGTAATTGCGGGCCATACTGTACGTCTGCAATTAGCCTTACAGTTACTATACAGACAGCCATGACCCTACTCTAAGTGCCCAGGGCTGACTGTATAGAAATTTCCCAGGCTTCATTGGGCACTGGGAATCATGGTGACCTGATGGAGCAGGTGTGTCCCCTCTGACTGTGCTGCAGTCACAGACCACGGAAATCAAAGGGTTCAACGGTGGGGATCGGGGGTGTCCAATGCCCAAATAATTATTCATGCCCTGCTCTCAAGAATACTTGACCCAAAAACCTCATTGTTTCTCTGTATGAAATTGGATGTTATAAGGAGCCATAGTTTATGCATCTTATGTGGTTTGGTCTTCTGATTTGTTGTAGATTAAAGTACATACATCCAAGCTGCTTATATAGCACAAGTTGTGGTGGATTTTATGACTAGTAAGACATCTTTTGTATGGGGTAACTGCAATGATTACATTAGTGGAAGCGAAATAATTACAGTATATTTTACTGCCATGTACATTGATACATTATAACAATAAAACCACTGACAGACGACGTGAATAACATAGATTTCCTCGTCACAATGGCATCTATCAAAGGGTGAGATATATTACACAGTCTAAACTTTAAGCTGATGTGACAGAAGCAAGAAAAATAGTTAAGTAGGGATCTGACTGTTTTTGATTATAGAATGAGAATAGAGCCTGGTTCACACCTGTGTTGGGGGTTCTGTCCAGCACCTCCATCACAGATTCCTTCAAATATTATGGAAAAAAAATATTGGCATTGAGTGTAGAAAGCAATTCCGAGTCCACCTGATCCCACAGAAAAGCTTGGTACAAATCTCAAGACTGAAAAACATTAATGGCGGCTATAATCAGGTGTGAGTGTACCACACTGCACCATAGCTTGTTGCATATGGGGTTGAGTGTTATGGCTGATTAATGAATAAATTTTAATATTTCCTATAAACTGCAGTCATTGACTGCACCCTGCACTGCATTGTGTGTTACCATATAATGGGTGTCATACAGTGAGAAAGGCAGGTGTTTATCACTATTTTTTAGATATACTCTGTGTTACTTAGTTTGTAAACTACAATTTAGCAAGTTACAAAGCAAGACCCATCATTTTAAGCTGTAGCTTTGAGAGGGCTCTGGGCTGTTTGCCATAATCTTCCCTATGGAAAAGCAGCAACTCAAAAATAACAAATATCAGCATCGTCCAAAAATAAATAGCGATACTGATAATGGTCTGTAAGGAATCTCCTAGTACACAGCAGACATTAGTAATACAACAAAGTCTACATACAAGAAAAATTCCCAGACATCTACTAATCTACCCTATACCAATTCCGTCAGTAAAATGCTATGTGGTGTTCGATGACAAACTGAACTTCTAGTGGGTCTGTATTGGGTGTATGTCACATAGTACGCATTCCTCAGTGTATATAAGGGAAGGGTACTTTCCTGAAGACAAGACGGGGTCCCTCAAGTGGGTCCTAACCTTTTATGAGCTAGAAAGACACATTTATTTGTGTAAGGGAGCCCTGTAGCCATTATTACGTTGAGTCCACCTTTCTGATGCTGGTTTATGCCACCACATGCCTCCTCGGTTAGGACGGTTTTTATCTACCTATTCCTTTCCAGTTTATCAGTACTTTTTCTGCAGATCTTGTTGTGACCAAGAAGAAGGAAACCCTGTGCTTCATGTAACATAAGGGTAGGAGTCATCCTGGACTACTTATGCTATTTCCAGGGCTTCCATAGTCGCCACATGGGCTAATTCTCAGGTCCGCTTTTTGTCGTGCTCAAACAAGGAAGTGGGGAGCAACAATAAATCTTTATATTGCATCATGCTTTATATTTGCCTCCCAATATACCAGATGATCAAAGGGACATAGTGTGGGACACTGATGGTTCAGATTGACGAGTTTGCATGTAATATTTCATTATAAAATCACCACATACATAGAGATAAATATGCAAACATGTATGCATGAATATAAAAACTGTACACAACAAAGTATTTAGAGGGTATATTCTGCTCGGAGCCAAACTTTCTAAATCAATTCTCTCTAGTAATAAAGCACTTTCTAAAAAACATCCAAATTAATCTTTAGCGGGCACCCAGAAAATTGTTATGGCCTAGTGATGCCACCAGAACTTCAATCTCTGCACTGTGTTGGGTAAGATGATCACTGCTTGAGTGGCTACTGCATATATGGTTGTCAAGAAAAATGAAATCTTTCACTAAGTTTATTTTATTAAAAATCCATTGATCACTTCCAAATACTAACATTTCTGGAGCAGAGAGAGACATTTGTACAAGAGTCACAATGGTCGTCTATGGTTTCTATAGTACTCACCAACTGCACATCAGAAGGAACTCTGGAGAGGAAGTCGAGAAGCTCATTATTATCGATTGTATATGGACTACGAATTTTTTTTGTAAACTTATTAATTCCTGTAGTTGAAGAGAAAAAGAAAGCAAGCTTAAATACAATGAACATTTCATTTAGGTTATAGTGCAATAGGTAGATTTATAAGGTAATATGGTGAAGACCCCAAACAAGGTTATGCTGCAATGATAGAGTACTAACACATATTTCATCTATGAGCCCCAACCTCCATACATTGAAGAGTCTTCCTTGTTTTTATTCGTAACAACCAATGGGTACAGAAAACATCAGGGAGCAGAGGATTGTAACAAACTAATGTTATGTGTTCAAGGATCTATGAGGTCCAGAAGTGGCAACTTTTGGTTGGGCTGATGAGAAAAATGGACTAGGACAATAAAAATGAATGAAGCCTTGGTGATGTCCTGGTTGTGCTCTTGTGTAGTGGCTATGCCTTCCTAGCTGATCTGATCCTGGTTACTATGTATGGATGTGCTGTTTCCTCAAGAGAGTCACTATTCTCTGCTCTGAGCAAGAGTTGCGGGTCATTAACAGGAGACCTACCTCTATGAAGTGAAGATAAGGTGTGGGGAAAATAGGTTTATTTAATATGACAACCTTGTGCCGCAGTGATTTTTGATAGCATTTTCCTTTTTTCTAACCTAAGCAGTGGACTGTATTACATGTCCCATAAAAGCAATTCTTTATCGAAGACCCTTTAAAAGCATATCAGTTGCAAAAAAGAAGAAAACAGATTTGTTTTATATTATGTAGATTTGTTTTTTTCCCTTCAATCACTAGTTGGTAGGTTGGGGGAGTATTTTTAGCTATACTGTATATTGCTTGTAGGTGGGGCTCCTAGTCTAGCTATGATGAAGGATCGTAATCGGTCAGAAATGCTTAAGCAACAACTCCATTGTCACCAATTCCATGTCTACATTGTTTTTTTTTTCTCTTTTTCTAATGGATATGCTTTTAAAGAGTCCTCAATAAAGAATCACTTTTATAGGACACGTAGTGCTGGTCCACTGGTTTTTATACTGTCTGGTGAAACATGAGGAGATCAACACTTTAGCCATACCCACCAGGGTGAGCTGCTTTACATATATACCCTCTTTTTCTATCCTGCCTTAGAAGAGCCATAGCTATTTTTTAAGGACATGGCAATATCAGAGTTGCTTTTTAGGACAAGTTGTATTTTCTAATGGCACAATTTACTGCACCAGATAAGGTACTGGAAAACAAAAAAAAAATAGGTAATGTCACAGAAAAAAATTAAACTTTGCAATTTTTGTGGGGTTCATGTTTTTATGTAGTTTACTGTGTGGAACGTGATCAGTATAATTCCAAACTTACAAGGTTTTCTTTATGTTTAATACTTTTTTTTATTTGCTTTGCATCACTGTTCTCTAAGCCCATTGTTTTTATTTCATTTTTTTCAGGAAACAACAAAAATAATGTATTAGTATATATATATTTTTTTTTTTACAGTGTTCACCATGCGGGATAAATAATGATATATTTTACTAGGTCTATCTTTTATAGATATGTTTATAACAATTTTCTTAATAATGTATTGAAGAATAACATACAATTATGGCTCTCCTATTACACCCTGGCTCAGACAGTATGTAATTGGAGCAGTAAGATGGCAGACCTAGGGGCTTTCATTGTGCTCCTGGTTGCCATGAAATCTGACTGGCACTCCATGATCCTGTTGCAGGGGGTTGATTGAGGTGCACTGTTGAGCCAGAGAAAGGCAAAAACTCTTATGTGGTAAAATTCAACATATGGCATCAGAATAAATTCCTGGGTTACCAATCAATCTCCAGTAATCTTCAACTATAACGTGTAGTATTATTTTACTCCACAAATGCATTCAGGCCCAATTTTTTTTTAATTCACTAGAAGCGGTTCCTCTGGTGGAGAGTTCCACAGTCTCACTGCTCTTACAGTAAAGACATAAACTTTTTATGTTTATGTAGAAACCTTCTTTCTTTGAGACATAGAGGATGCCCACTTGTTGTGGATTCAATACATACATAAAGTTAATTATGGGATAGATCTTTGCATTAACCTTTTGATAGTTTTATAGGTATAGTGATTAGGCAATCCCTCAGCCATCCTTTTTCTTAACTAAACCAAATAACCCTAATTTTGCTAATCTTTCTAGATATTTAAGGCTACCCATTCCTCCTCTTTTTGTTGCTCACCTTTATCCTGTCTTGCTTGTGCACTATACTGTACACAGTTGGGGACATTTATTACTGCAATATGTGCTACAATACTGGCATACATGTTTTACACCACATTGATGATGTGCTTCAGACAGTTCCTAGACACTTCTGTGGGGGTGGGTCTAGGTAAAAGGGGAAGACTTTACATAAAGGCTTAGAATGCAAAGTTGTGAGCCAAAAAAACGTGCCCAAATTTTGACACAGTAAGTGAAATAAAGTAAACCAACTAGTAGGAGTTGTACACTTAGACTTAGTCTAAATATGCACCAGATTTATCAAGACTATAATACATGAGCCGCACTGTAAGACTATCTAGTCTATATTTACAATGTCTAGTTATTAGATAGTACTGACAAATGTTCTCCACTGTTCTATGTGTAGAACAGAAATAATGTGATTTGATAGAAAATGGCACATTTGTTATTTCTGACATATACTTCAAGAGTGTAAACTTAGACTAAACAGTCTAAAAATGTGCCACATTTACTACAGCGACTTTTGCTGTATGACAAGTCTGAAGCATGGTTAGCCTTATTTAACTTTACACCACTTATAAGGTTGGCTTCATTTGTATCAATAATTGTGTAGCACAGTAAGTCACGCCACTCTCCACAGAGTTAAACCCCTTTCCCGTAAGCCATGCCCCATTTATCGGACAAAAGTGTCTAAAATTTATAGATGTGGAGTAAGGCATGTATGCCAATATTTTGAAACAAATTGAACCAGAATTCTGCCGTAGTAAATGTGCCCCAATGTGTGTTATGCTTACCACCTATGGTATTTTGTTGCGTAAATGAATAGACTAATTTTTCTCTTTTGTGTCAAAATGACGATGTACGATATCCAGAGAAGGGTCTCAGCAAGATCTGGCGTATATCTCTTATTGTTTCTTTACCAATGTTTTCTTGCAGCAGTATTATACCAAGACCAAATAATGCAGTATGACTCATATGTGGTCTTTCTCAAGTAATATTGTGGAATAGTATGTAAACATCATTTTGATGATTATTGCATGTGGAACTGTATATATTTGGGACTGAATCTCACTGCAATGCCTTGGTGTAATGTGTGAAACTGATGTTCGTTATGTTAAAATTGCAAAATTCTATAAATAAAACCTTTTAAAAAAAAAAAAAAATGACGATGTACATATACAATTTTGATCATGAAAAAACTCTCTGTATCCTTGAAAGACTTGTGGTAATCAATTTATCTTTTTGTAGTAAGCGTGATAAACCCACTATAAGGAACATAACTATACATCCAATAGCTTCATATTAAAAACTAACTATATTCGTCATGCCATCATGCAGCAGAATTGGATATGTTGGCCCTGTGTTTCGGTGATTTGGCAGAAAAGCTGTCGTCTGGGAGATCTCTGTGAAGACCTTTGGATGTAATATGTGACGGGTGCCAGCACTATGCTGCAATCTCTTTTGAGCTGGTATGGCATGTCCTACATTATACACCACAAAATGCTGCAAAACACTATTAAGTATAAACTGATCTATGAGGAGCAAAGAAACACAAACTTTTATGAAAACTGTCTGAAAATCTAATATTGTTGAACACGGACATTAAATTAATGCTGTGAACCTCTTCCTTACGACTTGTGACCTGTTGTCCACAAATTAAGTCATGCATTTAAAAGGTCTAGAGTGGGACTAGTGTGGGCAGAGGATGTGAGAGCTATTGTACAACATCTGATGACTGTTTCCTAATGTATCATGGTATAGTAATATATAAATCCCTCTGGTGATACTCTTCCACATGTGGTGCTGACCTTTATGTTTACCTCTATGCTGACCTCTGTGCTATCACATTGCAAAACAAGTGTGTGGGTCACCTCACCGGGTCTCGATTTGATGCAACTGAAGGAGGCACAGAGAGAGTAAAGCCAAACTCAGAAACAATAGAAATCGGAACTCCAGGGTCCAATCCAGTCGAGTACAATCCACAAAATGTGAAGCTTCATAGCCAAGGCTGGCGCGTTTCGGATGGCAGTCCATAATGGTAGCATGTTACGACTAAGAATTGATGTCTGAAACGCATCAGCATGTGCTATGAAGCTTCACATTTTGTGGATCTGTAATAAAAATCAAATGTTTTTATAAAGATTAACTGCCATTAGATTAGATGATGGAGTTCCTTTATCTACTCTTCTTCTGCTAGTGATGGAATGGTCTTACTAATTCAGCCCTTGGTATCTATCTATCTATCTATCTATCTATCTATCTATCGACTCAGTGGTTAGCAATATTGCCTTTTAGCCCTGCAGCCTGTGATTGAAATTTGACCAAGCACACCATCTGTGTGGAGTGCATATATTCTTACAGTGTTTTAGTGATTTTTCATCAAATAAGCTTTTTACCCCTCACACTTTAAAAACATACCAAGAGGTTAACTGATACCAATGTTTGTGTGTCTGAGACAGGGAAATTAGATTGTGAGCCCCATTACAATGCTGCATAACATATTGGTGCTACACAACCAACAGGAAATAAATACCGTATATACTCAAGTATAAGCCGAGATTTTCAGCACAAAAATGTGCTGAAAAGCCTTCCTCGGCTTATACTCGAGTCCTCGTCAGTATCTGGGCACTGCCATGGCCCGGTTGCCGACAGCGATCTCTCCAGCTGTATGCACCTCCTCTGTGAGCACATTCAGCTGACACTCGAGTCACCCATCGGCATCCGGACACTGCCATGGCCTGGGGGCTGGTGGAGATCTGTTCAGGTGTATGCACCTCCTCTGTGAGCACATTCAGCTGACACTCGAGCCACCCGTCTGCATCCGGATGCTACCATGGCCCGGGCACCGGACGGGAACTCTTCAGCTGTATGCGACTCCTCTGGGAGCGCATACAGCTGAAGACACTTTTGCGGAGCAGAGAACGAACACTATGTCATCATGCTATGTGTCCTGATGACATCACGGCCCCTGTGCTGGAGCAGCGAGGGAGAGAGGGGAGTACTTGTATTTTTTAAAAACCCTGCATATGGGGGACATTAAACAGGATATATCTGCCTATGAGGGAGATTAAACTGCCTATACCTTCCTATGGTTTCTCTGATGTTTCTCAGCTGATACACAAACTTCCTTCCATAAGACAATCGGAAGGCAACCCTTTGCCAATCAGTTTGAGTCTAATTCAGATAATGCTGTGAAAATTTAAGCCTTTTCTGCTGATACAGCTGCATTAGCAGAGGTGCAGTCACTGTCTGTCTGCTCTGGAGCCCCATCTGCAGTAGGGTTCACTGAATTGTTATATTAGACACAATTCTGTTAGCCCCTGGTTCATTTTGGCGATATTGGTCTGCACTCTTACACTTTTACAGCCATAGTTCACCTATCGCATCAATGGCACAACATTTCCATGTCGCTTATTTGCAATAATGTTATTTCTCTACTCACAATACACTTTCACCACAACAGCATGCGAATAGTTCACAAACTGAGTAGATTCAGAAATACTGCCACCCTTTGGCCCGAAAGCCAATAATTTTTCCTTTTATTAATCAGAGTAACAACGGATAAGTGTGCAGATAGCATATCGCACTCCCTATATACCCACCAGGCCAATTTATGATATGCGGCTTCTTATATGAGGTACTTGCTGCCATTATTAAAAGTAGAAAGTGGTAATAAGATTGTGACTAAGTAAATACCATGTATATTTTGTTATTTAAAACCCATGGATATCGCCACATGTCATGTCCTTAAGACACATCACATTGTCAGCATCATTCTGCAGCAGTCCCAGCACGTAAACAATGTTGGCAGATGAATAGTTCTCAGGTATATTTGGGTGCCCAATGTAGGCATGTTTTATTGAGGAGTACAAAGGAGGACAATTTTTGATTTTTATTTTGGAAGTACAGCACGACACAGTTTTTATTCATGAAAACATTGTTATTCAGGGGCATATTATGAAGTATATTTTAATATTATGGGATTTTTTTTTTATTGAGGGACACATTGTGTGACCTTTTATAATCAGGGGCACATTGTGTGGCATATTTGTATACATTGCCAAAGTCTGGGGCAATTTTTATTGACAGCCAGGGTGTGCAATATTTTTATTCATGTCTTGCAAACACTTTGAACAGAAAATATCTGTCCATCTGTAAAACTATCCGCATTAGCGAGTTGTAGATGACAGAAATTATCATGATAGTTTGGACCAAATAGAGAGTCAAATCAAAGAAGATGTCACTAATAAATCTAAATGTTTATATTGTCACTAATTGTTGATCAATGTCAACTGGGTGGTCTAAAGTGTCATGATGAATAGTAACATTCTTGTTACGATCTTAGTTCTGGTGCTGTATTTTTATATTCTGCTTGATTGTGGTACATTAGGATTGATTCTGATACTCTATTTGTACTTAAAACCTTTGATTTTGCACAAGCCACACCTTTCTCCTGTCTTAACATGATGCACAATCTCAACTAAATTAGGTTGCACATCTAGTGTAATGTAGTAAATGTGGGTAGGCATTTAGGTATTGTAATGTGGCTGACCAGAAATTGTAGCCTGGGTAGGAAGAGGCACTTAAGTTTGGATAATTTATAGAAATATACTGTTTCTTAAGGAACTGGAAATCAACCGGCCATTGGAGGAGGTCAGATAGGTAGACAGAGAGACCAATGGAAGTTTAGGTATATTTCTGTTGATAAAACAGATGCATACATCAAGAAGAGCCTACAGTTATATTGCAGTCTGTATAAAATGGTTTGATGTATGGCGGGCAGATTTCCTTAATTGTTTGAGGTTGGTTGAGGTTTTTTTTTCCTGCCTTTTTCTTTAATCATAGATGTTCCAGCTGATGGACTTATAACTCATTCTCTTCAAAACACTTATCACTGAGCAGCAACAATAGCTCAACCAATCTGTTACCTACCCCACAGAAGAACGATGTATCTGAGAGGGATAAAATATAGCACTGCCGTAAGAAGACAAAGGGCGATAATTGCCAGCCAGGTTAAGAATGGGACCGTCCAGTTGAATGTGCTACATGGAAAAAAAATTGCATGAGTCACACAGCTAATCCTCTCATATATCTAATAAAAGACATAACAAATAAAGTGCAGATGTCTAAACGAGACATGCAGGCATATTACTCTTCATTCTCTTCTCCTGGATGTGCATGAAGGAAATGCAGAGATAAATGGTGCCAAATAAATTGTATCTCAACAACATTACAGACAATGGCACCTATTAATCACTGCTCAATACCCAATAACTCACTTACTAGAAATAATACACTTAACTGGAAATATTGACCGTCAAGCTCTTCATCATGAATAATAACATTCTATCATGTCTTCATACAGCAACAAATGTATATGTGTATAAATCAAACCATTTAATCCAATCCTCTATTAATATATGTTATACTGTAGTGATATACAATAACCGATGGAGACTGTGCATGTAATATACTTTGTTAGCGTAAGATATGCATTTCTAATAAAATCTGCTAAGAGCCAACAAAGTTAAGATAAAATCCATGTAAGACCCTGGGCAATATATGAAAATAGGCTTTTTAAACACCATTTCTAAAATATAGGGATTTAGGGACATGATCTTTCTTGCAATACGCTATATGTTTAGAGCTTTAATTATTAACGTCTGTACTAACTGGAAACATGCAACAAGCTGCTGTCGATGGATCATATATTACTTGTTGCATTTTACTATGAAAACTATGGCTCATTTATACTTTAACTGAACTCCTATTCTTAACTCCTTAACACCAAAGCCTATTTTTTTTCACGTTAGTTTTTCCCTCTCCGCCTTCTCCGAGCCATAACTTTTTTATGTTTCCATCTACATAGACGTATGAGGGCTTTAATTTTGTGGGACAAGATGTACTATTTAATGTTGTCATTCATATTACTATAGAATA
The DNA here is from genome assembly GCA_025379985.1 of Phyllomedusa bahiana. Taxonomy (NCBI): domain Eukaryota; kingdom Metazoa; phylum Chordata; class Amphibia; order Anura; family Hylidae; genus Phyllomedusa; species Phyllomedusa bahiana. The sequence goes on from JAODAL010011345.1 coordinate 58,369, forward strand.
TACTTGGAAACCGCAAAAAAATTCCAAGTGAAAAAATCGTACTTGCGCCATGTTTGCGGGAGTTTTGTTTTTATGGCGTTCAATCTTCGGTAATGATGTGTTGTCTGTATTCTACAGGTTGATACACATTTGGCAATACCAAACATGTACAGTTTCTGTTATGTTTTGGTACCATAAAAAATTCCAAACATTTTCTATTTTTGAAATTTGCGGGCCATTTTCTGCGACCAATAACTTTTTTGTACTAACACCTACAGACTTGAGTGAGGGGCATTTTTTGCAGGCTGAAGTTTTACTTTTTATTGCTGTCAGTTTGGAATACATGGGACTTTTTTGATAAAATGTATTCCACTTTATATGGGACGTTAAATGACCAAAAAACTGCAATTTTGACATTTGGAATTTTTTTTCTTCTACGGTGTTCAGCGTACATAATGAATGATGTTATATTTCAATAGATCTGACTTTTTCGGGATGATACCAAATATGTGTAACTTTTTTTTATTTATTTTTTGGTTGTAAAATGGCAAAAGTGGTTTGATTTGAACTTTTAATATTTTTTTTACACTTTAAAACATTTTTATTTTTTTTTTACTTTTATTTTGAGTCCCCCTAGGGTGCTTCACCGGTAGGGGGCTTGATAATTTTTACAGCCTAATGCATTGTAATACAATGCCTTAGGGTGTACAAAGATGGCAGTTTTACTACTTCCTGTCTGGAGCTGGAAGTGGGGAAATCAGAAACATGGTGACAATGGAAGCTTGCATAAGGCTTCTAGCTTCGATCCCGCTACAAAGCCCCTACCGGCATTAGGACGTACTCATACGTCCAATGTCGGTAAGAGGATAATTAACTATAACAAACAAATACATAATGCTAGTATTAGGTATGTAAAGGTAACATTCTAATGGGTGTCTTTAGTGCTCACCCAGAAAATTCCTGTTCTATGAGCTACTGAAAAGTAGACCTAAAATACACAGTTGAGTCACATTATTATGACCACCATCTAAAATCCATACTAACCGCCATGTGCAGCCTACACAGCAGCTTGACAGACTGGAAGTTACTCAGTAAGGTCCTGGTAGGTTGTCACAGCTGTCTGGAGCCATGCTGCAGTGCATCCTAGGGTTATGACTTTTTCACCTTTTTGAAAATTGTAATTATCCTGATGTTGTATTTGATGAACTATATGCTAGTTTTCTGGTGTTCTTTTGTTATTTTCATTGAAAAATCTCTCACACCCATTGTAATTTCACTTTTGCCCTATAGCGAAATGAAAAATCATAGCACTTCATGATGTAAAGCATAAAAAAAAAAAATGAAATATATAAAAATATGTTTTATTTATTATAAAATATATATAAAATAGAAAAAATATGCAAAATATGTAAAAATTCAGGTATCTTTTTAAACTATGTGAAGCATGTAATTTCTACCACACGGAGAAAATATGGGCTCTATTGAAATGGCATAAAGTGCCCTCACTTCATAGTGCCAGGTGGAATTAACGGGCAATCTTTGCATTGATCGCTTGTTTCCTTCTTCCACAATGGAGAGATCAAAGCAGCACTATTCAGAAAACACACAATGAGCTATTTCCAAATTGAAGTGTCCTAAGGTTTTAAAATGTGTTTATAAAAACTGGATAAAGGAACCGTCGCTGCTTGATGTTCCTCGATCAATATGGTTGCCGAGCGAGCTGTTAAACTCATGGAAGAGCTTTACAACACAAGCAAAACTGACAAATATATTAAAATCAAATTCTTAAAAATATAATTTAATTCCTTTTTGGTCATTTATTGTTTTTTATTCATTTGCAAATAAAAAGCTTTGTACAATTATCAACTGTTTTGTTATACTTCAACCTAATACAATATATCGACAGGTGCAGAAGCTTTTTTCACAATTTCACTTTATGAGAGTTGTTTTTGAGTGTTTTAATATATTTTATATTTATAGTTTTTTTTATGCTTTACATCATGAAGTGCTATGATTTTTCATTTCGCTATAGGGCAAAAATTAAATTACAATGGGTGCAGGAGGTTTTTCAATGAAAATAACAAGAGAACACCAGAAAACTAACATATCAGCAAAAGTTCATAAAAGTTAAAAAGTCATAACCTTAGTGCATCCCTAAGCTGCTGGTGGATGCATGGGGGAGGAAATATAGAGCGAACACGATAATCGAGGTGGTCGTACAAATGCTTAATTGAGTTGAAGTCTGGGAAACTAGGGGACCAGGGTAGTACTTGGAAGTCTTGGTCATGCTCTGTCAGACATTTTTAGGCTTGTGACATGCCGCAGTAATCAATTCCAAAAGCCAATAATCACCCCTTTTTTACACTTTCACCACAGCAGCATGCGACTAGTTAGCGAGCTGCACAATTTTATAAATACTGCTAACCATGGCCCAAAAGCCAATAATCACTCCTTTTTCCAACTCTGATAATTTGCCCTTTTTACCCAAGCCAGCAATGAGGGGTATGTGTGCAGACAGCCTATTGCACACATTATATACTGACCAAGCTAGCTCGCAACACGTGACTTCCTTCATGAGCTACCCGCTGGCGACATCAAAAGTATGAAGTGATCATAAAAATGTGACTCTACTGTGTACAAACATGGACAAAAATGTTGGTACCCTTCTCTTAAAGAAAGAAAAACCCATAATAGTCACTGAAATAATCTAAAACTATCAAACGTAATAATACATTTACATTTCCTGAAAATCAACTAATAAAAACCATACATCTCTTTCGAATTGTAGTTTAGCAAAAACATTTAAAAAAACCCAAAAAACTAATAAACTGACATGGACAAAAAATTATGGTTCCCTTAACTTAATACTTTGTTGCACAACCTTTTGAGATAATCCCTGCAAACAAATGATTTCTGTAACTTTCAATGAGAATTCTCTACCTGTCCACGGGTATGTTGGCCCACTACTTGTGAGTTAACTGCTCCAGCTGTCTCAGGTGTGAAGATGCCTTCACCAGACTGAATGTCTCCTTCCACAGATGTTTAATAGGATTTAGAACAGTGCTTATAGAAAAGCACTTCAGCATAGTCCAATGCTTTACTCTTAGCCATTCTTGGATGTTTTTAACTGTGTGCTTTGAGTCATTATCCTGTTGGAGGACCCATGACCTGTGACTGAGAGCAAGCTCTCTGACACAGGACAGCACACTTTGCTCCAGAATGCCTTGATAGTCTTGAGTCTTGTTACTTAGCCTCTTCCATGTTTCACAGCAGGTACAATGTTCTTTTCTCTGCATGTTTCATTTTTGTGTCTGGGAACATAGAGGTGATGTGACTTGTCCAAAAGCTCCAGTTTTGCTGCATCTGTCCAAAATATATTTTCTCTAAAGTTTTGTCAATATGCATTTTGGCAAATTCTAGTTTTGCTTTTTTGTGATTTTGCTTTTAACAGTCTTTTCCTCCTCGGTCAACTTCCATTAAGTCTACTTTGATGGATAGTGTGAACTGACACAGATGTACCTTGACCTTGTAGTTCACCTCTAATCTCTTTGGAAGTTGTTCTGGGCTTTTTGGATACCATTCATATTATCCATCTCTTCAACCTGTTATCAATTTTCCTTTTGCGGCCACGTACAGGGAGGTTGGCTAATGTCCCATAGACCTTAAACTCCTGAATATTATGTGCAACTTTAGTAACAGCACCATCAAGTTGTTTGAAGCTGTCTTATAGCCTTTACCTGTAACATATTTGTCTATAATTTTATTTCTAATCTTCTTAGACAACTCCCTCCTAAGCTTTCTTTAGTCCATGTTCAGTGTGGTATACACCATGACAACAAACAGCACAGTGACTACTTTTCACCCTTTAGATATGCAGGCTGACTTATTACAAGTTTGAAGACAACTGTGATGCAAATTACAGGACACCACTTAGTTTAACATGTCTCTTTGATCAAATTATTTTTAATCATTTCTAAGGTTACCTTTTTTGCCAAGACAGTTTAATTAGTTTGTTTTAATTTATTTTTTTACTTGAGCCACAATTCATAAGCAATGTCTGATTTTCATTAGCTGATTTTCAGTAAATCTAACTGTATTATTATTTTTTGTCAATTATAAGTTATTTTAGTCACCACTGTGGGTTTTTCTGTCTTCAATGAAAGGGTACCAACACTTTTGTCTAGATGTGTATGTCTGTAACTGGATGCACTTCGCTGCCACCAAGCTCCTCATAGAGGGGTGTAACTTTAAGCACCAGGTTCAAGTCTTGATACAGACTTAACCAACTACACGTCTATGGATTCTTCTTCAACTTCAGAAAACCTTCTCCACCAAACCTTCAACTTTAGCTATTAAAGACTTCTCTTAGGACACCATCAGAGGATTTCTTTTACAAGTTCATATCCACCCAAAGGGCATTTCAAAGGTGCCAACCTAATAACCAAACCAAATCTAGTGACAACATGGTAGGTTCTTGTTTTCACCACCTGCCTGTCTATGACAATGTCTTTATGAGACGTGTACTATGGTTACTTACTTCTTTATCCTCTCACCAATGGAAGCTACTTCATCAAGAACACTTTGGACACTGACGCAGACCTCCTGGATGGCATACAGTTTATTCATAAAACCTCTCTTCTCACTATCCTAAGGGAAAACAAAATAAGAAATTATTTGTTAAACTATTTTACACCACTTAATGAATTCCTACAGTTGTATAATACCAATAGTAGAGCGTAGGGTTTAAATGTCAATTAAAAAGTGACAGGTGCCCCACCCCTTACTATCCTGTTAAACCGCCCTCTTCCAGTAAAGTGACAGGTGACCGCCCTCTGACCCACCCCGTCTTACACATCAGCAAACCTCAACAATTTTTCATGTATCCCAGGTAGCAGAAATGCTTTTTCAAAAATTCCTATGTCCCCTTTGATAGTTTCTTTAGTTGATAGTGTGCTGCTGATATTGGAATGTGTATGTATGTTGCTGCCACACCAATGTGCACCTATGCTCATTTTTTTTTTTCAAAAAAGGTTTTTTGGATGTGCAAAACCATATATTGTTTCTAGCTTACACATCAGCATGACATTTTCCCCGCCTCTTTACCATGGCCCCAACACACCCACAGGCATTCTACCTGACGGGTCTGTTATAGCAGACCCATCCCTCCTATTATCATGTACATTGATAATCTAATATCAATGAGTATTAAACATGTCCCCCAAAGATGATTTCTAACACCACCTTGCAGTCCTGTGTGTTTGCTACGTGAAAGCCCCATGCAGCCCGCAATGATCATGCATTCCCACTGTACTTATTGTGCATATTAGACACCCCCTAAAAAACACTAACCTTTTCTCTCATGGGTTCTGATATAGATGTGTGTAGAGTGGCATATTGCTGGGTAAAAGCTATAGATCGTTAGTATCCAGAGGTTTGAAATGGAGATGAATGATTGAGAGATGCTGAAAGCTTACTAAGTAACACCCATATGCTGATTTGGTTTTGAACATATTTAGACATGTTTAATCTATATATCTGTAGTATCCAGCGACTTGAAATGGAAGTGAATGATTCAATTTAGTGTAGGGGTTGGAGGATGCTTTTAGTATGCATGATATTATGTTATCCAAGTGCATGATTATTGGGGCTGCATGGGGCTCTCACATAGCAAATACACAGGACTGTAGGGTGGTGTGAGAAATCAATTTTGGGGAACGTGTTTAATACTAATTTTGATATCAGGTTATCACCGTGCATGATAATAGGGCAGAGGGAAAGTTCTACCATAGCAGACCCATTAGGCAGAATGCCTGTGGGCGTGTCGGGGATGTGGGAAAGGGGTGGAGAAAATGTCATGCTGATGTGTAAACCAGGGGGTGGGTCACTTTACCTGAAGTGGGTGGGCTGACAAGATAGCACTTGTCACTTTTTAATTGACATTTCAACCCTATGCTCTGCTACTAATATCACTCTGGCATATTAATATATAATGATTTGTGCGGGAGCTCTAAAGAATTTAAAGCTCTTAAAACTTCAAAAGAACCAGATCTGTAGAAAAGTCGATGTGGTTCCAGGTATATTTAAATATATTGCACTAATCCAGTAAGGTTTGCTTATTATTATTATATGGAATTTGGGTCCAGGAAGCATAATTTTAATAATCTCATATTTTTGTGGTGCCTTTCAATGACTTTTGTTTTGAGATAAGAGCAGATAACATGAAAAGCTGTGATATCCCTGTCAATCTAGGCTCTACTACATCTGTACTATATACTATGTGTGAATGCAGGGGCCATAGACCAAATGCAAACACTATATGATAAGAAACTAAACTGAATGTGAACAAGGCTCCAGGCCCAGATGGCTTACACCCAAGAGTTATTAAAGAGCTCAGCTCGGTTATCGGTGTGCCCCTGTATATGATATTTAGAGATTCTCAGGTGACTGGTATAGTGCCAGGAGACTGGTGCAAGGCAAATATAGTTCCCATCTTCAAAAAGGCACCAAGTCTAGCCCAGGTAATTATAGACCAGTAAGTTTAACATCTGTTGTGGGATATTTTTGAGGGGACTATATACAAGAATATGTGGCTGATTATAACATTACAAGTGATTGCCAGCATGGTTTTACTAAGGACAGAAGTTGTCAGACCAACCTGATCTGTTATTATGACGAGGTGAGTAGTCCGGCTAGCGGGGCGGCTGTGGATATAGGGTTTTTAAACTTTGCAAAGGCGTTTGACACTGTCCCTCATAAGCGATTATTGGGTAAATTAAAATCCATTGGGTTAGAAATAATAGTGTGTAATTGGATTAAAAACTGGCTATCAGACCGTCCTCAGAGAGTGGTGGTAAATGACTCCTACTCTGAGTGGTCCCCGGTTATGAGTGGTTTGCCCCAGGGCTCAGTATCGGGTCCTCTTTTATTTAATGTATTCATTAATGATGTATTGGAGGGGATTAATATCATGGTTTCTGTTTTTGCAGATGATACCAAGCTATGTAGTGTAGCACAATCTATGGAAGATGTTTGTAAAGTTCAAGCAGACCTGGACACACTGAGTGTTTGGGCATCCACTTGGCAAATGAGGTTCAATGTGGATAAATGTAAGGTTCTGCATCTGGGTAGGAATAATAGGCAGCCATCATCTGTCCTAGGGGGAGGAAAACTGGGAGAATCGTTTGTTGACAAAGATCTGTGCGTTCTTGTAGATCATAGACTACAGAACAGCATGCAGTGTCAATCAGCTGCCTCTAAGGCGTGTATTAAAAGAGGCATAGACTCACAGGACAAGGATGTAATTTTACCACTGTATAAAGCATTGGTGCGACCTAACTTGTAATATGCTGTTCAGTTCTGGGCTCCAGTTTATAGAAAAGATGTAATGAAGCTAGAGAAAGTGCAAAGACGAGCAACCAAACTTACAAGGGGAATGGAGCATCTTAGTTGTGAGGAGAGGTTAGAAGAATTGAAATTATTTAGTCTTCAGAAAAGACGCCTCCGGGGGGACATGATTAATTTATATAAGTATATAAATGGTGCCTACTAAAAGTACGGGAAAAATTATTTCATGTAAAGCCCCCTCAAAAGACAAGGGGACATTCCCTTCTCTGGAGAAAAAAAGGATTCAATCTCCAAAAGAAGGAAAAGTGTTCTTCACTGTGAGAACTGTAAGAGTGGAATAGCCTGCCTGAGGAGCAAGTCACAGCAGGAACAGTTGAGGGTTTCAAGAAAGGCTTAGATGACTACCCGAAATAAAAGAATATTAATACATATGTAGCCATGTAAAATTTTGGATCCTTTCTGGTGGCGGCTCTGAGGTCAGAGATGAGGTCTTCCCTGGAGCAGATTAGTCCTTGCCTTGTGGGTTTCAGGGCACTCACCAGTGGAGAGGCTGGGCTTGAACTCCTTGTCTCCCTCCCTTCACCCACATTTTCCCCACCCTTGGTTGAACTTGATGGACATGTGTCTTTTTTTCAACCATACTAACTGTAACTCCTTTACATAGGACCTGTATTAAACCACTATCAGCCATCTGAAAAATATACCCATACACTTGCAACATGCGTGGTTTCATTTGAGATCAAGTCAGGAATCTGACTAGATCAATCTATAAGCTTTATTTTGTTTCTTACCAGACATTCTGGCAGAAACATGCTTTTATATTTCTGATATGTTTCGGTATAAGTCAATTATGTAACACCACCGCCACTATTATTATTCATATGACATTCTTATTTGGGAATACAGTATATACTTAACCTCAAAAATAAATTGACTTGTGTTATCCAAACAATTCCACTTTGAGATCAAATGTTCTGCAAATATTCAGGTCTTTGTTTTTGCAAATGTGAGATAAGCATTACGATCGCTCTTGGAAGGCAAAGATTTTGATGTTGGCTTTCTCATATGATCATGACCTTACATATGCCCAGCTTCTTGCTTTTTATAGACACAAGAAATTGGTGAGGCTAGGAAACTTGCATATGTTTTAGTTGTTTTGTGCACATCACCCCTAATAATGCTCCTTTCTAAAAATCACAAATATGGCACTTGGCAACAGTTTTAAGGATCTTTAAGACACACTTATAAATCTGAGTTAGCAAAACTAAGAAAAGAAATCTTGGAGCTCCAACCGTCCCCTATGTAAGTCCCCAGTTGGAATACATTGTAGATAATAAGGTAATAATACATTCCTCAATTTTGAAATTGCAAACCCCATAAGGACAAGCTGTAAGGTTATATAGATGGAGACAGTAGAGGGTGACAATAAGATCTTTAGTAATTACATTTGCCAGCACTTAGTTCCAATCTGTGGCATCTGAGAGAGGAATAGGGACATGACTGCAAGATCAAAAGCAAAGTTTTTTAGACACATGAAACCTCAAAAATCAGAGCAAGTGGGATGATTGTGTGACGCCTTATTTTCATTGATGTGTTACAATCTGAGAGGGACAAAATCCTTTAACTGAGAGACCTTGGTTTATCAGTCCGGCATGTTACTATGCACCTATGCCAAGAGGCACTGTTCAGATGTATGTCCGAGTGGTTGGGAGAATTACAACACACTGGAATGATAGTAGGAGGTGTGCGGAGGCTGACCCCTGCATGGACGCATCATCTGATTGGAAGAAAGGTGTATAGCAATTAATTCTTATTTGCAAGTTAAATTGCACATGACATCCTAAGCCTAGGGTGGCAAACAGTGTCAACACAAACCATTAGAAGGATTTTGCAGGACACTGGGCTGTCCAGTTACACATGTTCCATTGACCTCATGCCATTGTGGTCATGGTTCACAGCAAGATAGCAATTGAGGCTGGAATAGGGGACAATCCTCTTCAGCAATGAGTTCTGCTTTTGTCTTGGACACAATGTTGGCCAATGATTGGTCTGGAGACCATGTGGACAACACCATGAATAGGCCATCATAAAGGAAAGGGTTTCGAGTGGCATAATGTATGGTAGCCAGATCCCACTAAACTTTATTCATACCAACAGCTAGGCGTTACATTAATTTGGTTGTGGAACCAGTGGTACAGCCATGTCTCCAAAGAGTCCCAAGAACATTTTTTTTTTTAACAGGACAGCACCAGGCCAGATGTTACTCTTGCTATTATAAGCAGCCTGCATGGCCTTAATGTCCTACCAAGGTCAGCAGCATCTCCGGACCTGTCTCCCATACAGTACATCTGGGGATTCATTGGTTGCTCATTGCAAATGGATCTTCCAGCAGCCAATCTTGATGATGATTTGCCCGAGTGCATTCACCTGCAAAACAGTCTCAGAAACTTTAAAAAAGCAACTTTATCATGCCAAGGCGGTAGTGAGTGTATTCCGCGGGGTGATTTTTGAAAGATCTTAACAATCATTTTCTTGGTTTTGCAATTTCAATATTGCAGAGTGTATTTGAAAAGTTGTAAACATTTGAATTTAATAAGTTAGAAAACCAGAAAATACCACAACTTTTGCCAGTGGTCTGTACAACGTGCAGCTTCAAATTTGTAATCAAAAAGCAGCAAGTAAAAAGACAGTCTCCATGTTTAAGACACATATGCACAGATGGATAAACACAACAGGAACAGAAATGTTGAGATGTAGGAAATGAGAGATGAAAGAAATGTGAATCGTGTAATCCTGTGACATTTGAGAGGTGGGTAAAAGTGACAGAACTGACTGCTATAAACAGAATGACTGAAGAACAGAATCCTCATAACCTCCAGAATTCTAGAATACACCAAGGAATTTGTGGAGCAAAGCAGGAGTGATCAAGGCACAAATAAGCACACCATATGTAATGTATAAAAGTGATGACTTAAATTTAAAAATTCCAAAATTTTTACTAAACTTTCTTTCCAATGAGTTAAAAGCTAAAAAGGGGTCCATTTTGAATTGGTAAATGAGAAGGAACTGGATGTTGCATAGATATTCACCCTTGTATTTCCTACAAGAGGTGATACACAATATCTTCCCTGAAACATGCAGTAAATCTAAAAAAAACTGAGTGGCAGATTTAACAGTGTGTTTGTACAGTGTAGATGGATAGGACAAGAAATAGACTTAGGTGATAGTTGTAGTTAGGTATGTTCCCTGGAGTTGATATGACAGCAATGATTTGCACTTGTTTCAGATCAATGTAAAAATATAAACAGTCTCTGAACTTCCTTGCATATAACTAGTATCATCATAAGTCCTTGGAGAAAAAACAGTTATCTTTTGCAGGAGGTTGTGCGGTTATCTCTTGCAGCTAGCTCTTGTGGAGGTTTTCCCCCTCTTCCAAATGCCGTAATGGCTGGTTCTCTCTCACGGAGGTTGGACTGCTACACCAATAACCAAAAATAGTGAGCCCAGGAATATTTGTCACGTGTTAGAAATGAAATTTTTTCTCTCCCGGGCTTGCCCGATCCCCTTAGGTTACACCTTCCCCTCCCCCCTGGCATTTTGGTTGCCATTCCAGCAATCTGCTTGTATGCCCCCTTTGTCCTCAATTGAAGGTTGCTTGTCAAAATTAGCTTTTAAAAGTTTGTACTGAGAATAGCCAAAAGTCTGTTTTTCTTCCGGACTTGCTCCCTCTTAGTGGGTTGACCTTGTAGGGTGATGCCCCACAATCTTTTTTCCGAGGTAATTTCCTTGTCAGAGGTATTATTGTATGGTTCCCGTGCATAATCCATGAAGCTGCATGCCCCAAAAAATTATATCTGTCTGTAGGGGGTTCAGGGGCCCCCTGTTTTATTTGGACTGATATGTGGCTTCCCACCTTAACGGAAGCCTCACTGCCCTTTTTAGCAGCTCTTTTGCAGTTCGTCTTTTCCCCCTTCCCTTTTAGATTGTTTGTTTGGTCCCCCTATCCCCGTTGCTTTTTAACATTTGTGGCGAGCACTAAAATATTTGAGTTCAGGCCGAACCTTGAATTTTGAGAAAGTCGGACTGAACGATGTATCCCATTAAAGTCAATGGGAGATGATCAGGTTAATTTTCATACTAACACAGGTGAGGAGAAGCAGCACTTACCTTCCATAAAAGTAAAATGGATCGTGGGCAAAAACTTAGTGAAAACAATTTGGTTTAAGGTAGAAAAAATTCAAGGCTAAAATATTTATTTCTTTCAAAGGCACTGAAAAGATGGGACAGCGTGCTTTGGGTGCAGTGGTAGAGTTTGGGTCCCCTTTTCACATAAGACGCCCCCGGGTTTTGGGAAAAGGGACATGAGAAAAATTTCCCGGAGCCCCATCACTTTTTTTACCCCGGGTCCAAGAACTTGTCATATATGTGGGGGCGCAAGAAAAATCCCAACAGGGAACATGGAGGTTGGCTGTCCCGGGCCCTATTTTTAGGGGGTCGTGGTAGCGGGGGTCAGTCATATTAACCATTTCAAGGCCCCATGCAGCTAAATCAAATGGGGGGCCCAAAAATTTTAAACCTTGCCCGATTTATTTTTGGGGGGTTTTTCCCATGAAGGTAAAAAATTTTTAACTTTGTTGGCTTACCCCTTTTTTTTTTAAACCCTTATTCTTAATTAAAGGAAATATTTTTTAAGTTTTTTATTTTTTTTTCCCCCTTTTGTATTTTTTTTTGGGTTTTTTTTTATTTGTTGTTTTTTTTTTTGTTTAAAAAAAATTTTTTTGGTTGGGAAAATTTTTTAAAAAAAAATTTTTTAATTGTTTTGGTTAATTTTTTTACTAAAATAAAACATTTTTTTTTAAAAAAATTTTTTGGAATTTTTTTTAAAAAAAAAAAAAAAAAAGGGAAAAATTTTTGTTTTTTTAAATTTAAAAAAAAAAAAAAAATTTTTATTTATTTTTTTGGGGGAGGGTGGGCCCTAGTTTTTTTTAAATTAGGTTTTCCCCCTTTAAAAAAAATTTTCACAAAAAATTAAATTTTCATTTTTTACCCGGGCCAAAATTTTTATATTTTTTAAAAAAATAAAAAATATTTTTTTTTCCCTTTATTTTTGGGGGTATGGTACGGGTTTCCCAGTCTATTCCTTTGGTGGAAAAAATTTTTGGGGAAAACCCTTTTTAATTAATTTTTTAAAAATAAGGGGGTTTTTTTTTTTGGGGGGGAAAATACCCCCTTTTTTCCCCCCTTTTTTAAAAAAAAAAAAAAAAAAAAAAAAATTTTTTTTTTTTTTTTTTTTTTTTTTTTTTCCCTTTTTAAACCGGTATTTTCTTTGATAAAGGGGTTTTGGGGGAATTTTTTTTTCCTCCCCTTTTTTTTTTTAAAATTTAAAGGGCATACCCTTTTCCCCTTTCCCCCTTTTTTAAAAAAAAATTTTTTTGGGGTTTGGTTTTTTTTTTTGTTTTTGTTTGGGTTTAATATTTTTTTTTTTTTTGATTTTGAGTTGGAATTGTATTTTACTTGGGGAAAGGATCCTTTAAAATTTTTCCCAAAGGGGACAACAAAAAAACCCCCCGGGGTTTTCTTTTGAAAATGTCAAACGCCCACATTCCGGGGGAAAGGGAATTTTGTCAGTTTCACCCGTAGCTTTCTAAAGGTGTTTTGGGGGAAAAAATTTGTATGTTGTTAAATAAGCTCAGGCCCTTTCCAAAAATGGCACCGCAAATTAAGGGCAATCAAGCCCAAAAAACATTGTGTTGGCTGCGGTGTCATGGGCCTGCTCTGAAGGGGGGTTCGGTGTGTCCAATGCTGCTTGCTTGCAGGCGTTGGTGAGGTATTAAAAAACCCAGTTAAAAAAGTTAACCAGTGGCTTTGCCCAAAATGCCCGGCGGCTATTGCCCTTTACTACGTCATGTTTTGACATTGTTCCCCCTTGAATTAGAATGTGAAGACGAGCAACAGAGTCTCAGTTTGGGCAATGAGCCTGTCTGAAATTCCTTGGGGTTCTCTGTCAATTTGTGTGGGTGGAAAAAGGAAAATGCTACTTTTTATTTTCATGGGATAAAGGGGTAGCCCCCAGTAATCGCTGTTTATTTTGATTCCCCTTTATGCTGGGTCATGTTGCAGGCAATGTAGTTTTAAGCATCATGGGTGAAAGCTTTAGGATAACAAGGCTTTGGGGGGGCGAGGGGCACTAACCAGATTTTCCACTCTTTTTTCCTCCTCCTCCTGAAAAACTGTGCCAAACCTCTTAACACTGAAGGGGGAATCGGTACCCGGGGGTGTCCATCTTGCCTCATTCCTCCTCCCTTCTTCCCGACGTAACAGGGCCTGGTAGGTGATGCCCTCTACTTGGAGCTGAATGCCATCCTGCACCCGCCCCGGACCTCAAACCCCCGCCTACAGAAGACCCGATAAAATTTGGGGAAAACCCATTTGGGGCCTTTACATTGATGGCAAGTAAAGGCCCTGTTTTTCCCTCATCCCCCTAATCACTCCCGAACCTGTCCCGAAAGGGGTTTCAAACCCCTTGTTCCATTTAAAATATGCCCACAATGGTCATGCGGGAAAAACGCCATTTTTGGATGACCATTTTCATGTTTGCATTTTGGGCAGATTCCTTCACCTGCCTCCCTCTCATGATAAACCCCGGGTCCGCCCCCACTCCCTTGAAAGCCCATGAAACCCCTTCATACTGCATAATGGCATTCGCTGCTGCCCCCAATCGCGGGGACATGTGACGGGGGGATTCTAGGTTTTGGGCCATGTCAAAAATGAGAGGGTTTGGGTTTGGGGAGGCCCGATCAGCTGCAACGTTTCCCAGTTGTGCCGAGGGAGGGTGTAAAAAACCCGGGAAAGGGTGGGAGCTAAGCCCCTTGGGATGGCGTAAGTCAAATTTTCCTAAGGACGGCAAGGAGATTTCTTTTTACTGTCGACACCACATTGTTTGCCGGGTTTTCTTAGCACCCCCCCACTGGGGTCTGAGTGCGGGGCTGCCCACAGCTTTTGGGGGGAACCTTTTGGTTAAAGGTTTCCCCAAAGGCCCACTTTAATTTCGGGAATGGCCTGATTTCTTTTGGGCCCTGTGTGTGACCCGTAATTTTTGGGGTTATCAAAACTCTGCCCCATTCCTTCAGTGTGGAAGTTTGGGTTCCATCAAAGCCGGGATCTAAACTCCGAAGGAAAGGGTCATCCAAAAAAACCCACCCCAGTGAGCAGTCGTGAGTTTTAAACCCCTTGACCGAACTTACTAATCCATGTGTTGAAAGTAAAAGGGACTTTGGTGGACACAGAGGCACCCAAAACGAGCTGGAGATTTTTTCTGAAATTGTAAAGGGCCGGGCAGGGAAGCTTTTTGGCAAAGAATCCCTTTGCTTGGCATCTGTATTGAGGGAAGCCGGGGCTATGACGTGGGGGGTACCCATCTGTGTCCACCGTAAAAAGGGGAAATTTTTTCCCAAGGGCCCCCACATTTTGGCAAATCCCGATTTTCGGTTTTTGGGTTTTTGGGATGGCTGGGGTAAAAAAGCGCTTCTTTGTCCAACCCCTGGTACACAAAAGGGCTGGTGGTGGACTGGCGGGCTTTTATGGCTTTGCAGGTCGGACTGGTGGAAAGGGGAAAGGTGTAGACTGTGTTGCTGGGGGGGGGAAAATCGGTTTGACGTTTGGGAGGGGTTTTGGGGGTTTTCCCGTGCTGCTGGGACATGGGCCCCAGAGGACCGCTTGGGTTTGGGAAATTTTTCGGAGGAAAAAAAAGATGTCATGGTTTTTTGGGAAAGTTTGGGCCCTTTGGGGGCCTTTTTTCTCCAAGGGATTTTTCCACGGGAAATTTCATGCTTTATTTTTGCATGTCCCTGTTCATGCTGGTGGGGGTTTTAAATTCTTTAGTTTCTTTCTTTTAAAACCCAAACTTGCTATGACGTGGGTTTGGGTTTAAAATCTGAGGCTTGATCGAAAAAGGCCCGGGTTCACAGGCCCTGAACCTCTTGGGCCCATTTAAAAACCTAGTAGCGGGTTTTCCCGCTGCCACCACTGACCATAAATTGGGAAATAATTTCAGGGGGACTTGTGGGGACCACCCTCTTCTTTCTGTGGCGGACCGGGCATGCAATACCCATCATCCTCCTCCTCCCGGGTGAGGGTGTCCGCCGCTGTGTAAAAAGGGAACCACTTGGGATCCGAAATGTCATCATCATCCCCAGGTGATTTTCCTCTTCCTGACAGTCTAAAAACCCCTCAAGTACTGGCTAAAAACCACAGGCACGAGAGGCTTTTGCTGAGCCCCTCGGCAAAATCTGCTGAGGACCATTTCCTCCCCCTCTGAGGGCACCCGCGATTGGGTATCCTCCCCTGACAAAACCCAAGCTCTTTACCCTCTTGATCTTTTGAAATGCCTTTTGCCCCCAACCGATTGGGTCAAAGAGGCTCTTTGGAAATAGGGGATTATATAGGGGGGTATTTTTATTGGCGACATTTGGCTTCGGGTTTGGATGATGATGAGGGAATTTTGTGTTTTTGGGGACTGAGAGGAAGAGGAGGTAAAACTGCGGGGATGAAGGGTGTTTTAAACCCAACTGAAGACGGTTGGTCCCAAATTTTCAAAAATGAGACGAAAAGGGGAAACCAACCCCAACCCCGATAAAGGGTTTTTGCTGAAACTGAAACTGATGATGTGCTTGCTCGTGGGGTTGTCCAGATTTCGGGAAAGGGTCCCTTTGGTCTTGAAACCTCTAGCTCCAATGTTTTATGCCCCCCCTTTACTCGCTTACCCCCTCTGTTAGGTCCTTGTTAAAATTTTAAATTTTTAAAAAAGGTAAAGGGATTTGTTCCAGCCCTCTTATTGAAAAATTTTGTACCCCCAAAAAGCCGAAAAAATAAAACAGGGGTTCCCTTAAATCCCTATACTTTGAAATAGGCAAATAGGTTTTATAAACAAAATTTTTTCTTTTTGAAAATGTGGGTGAAATGGGGTCTTATAAAAGAACCCTCACAAACAAGGGTCTTGAATCCCTATATTTTGCAAGGGGCAAATAGGATTTTTTAAACAGTTTTTTTTTTTTCTATGGTTTATCTGTAAAAAAACTCCCAAACCCCCCCTTTAACCCTATTGATTTTGTATGATCCCTAGGCTAGCTGCCCCAAACCCCCTTCAAAATAATCAACTGCGTTTTTCTGTGTAAAACGCTAAAAAAAGGTTTGCTTTTCCCGGGCTGAAAAAAAACCCAACCAGGCAGCAGTGTGTACACTACAGAGAGTATGGGGGAAAAATGGGGTTCAACGGGGAAAATACAGGGGACAACAAAAAAGATGGACATGGGGATTTTAGCAGCCAATGGATCCCCTTACCCTCGGGTGGTGATTTTTTTTGCCCCTCTCTGTGCTCTGAATGTTTGGCGGCCCCCCCCAAAACTGAATAAACCCAACTGAAAAGGGCGCCAAATGCTTCCCCTGAACCCAATTTTCCCGAATTTGGCAAAAAAAAATTTGGGTTAGGAAAAAACTTTTAAAAATTCATCCCGAACAACCCTTTTTCCCGACGGTTGGGTTTCAACCCTAATCATCACCTTTTTTGTACTTGTTTGCATATTTTAAATTTGTTTTGTAGCTCCCTTCGATTTACAGGGCCCGGGGAAATTAAGGAAATTTAAAAAATAAAAAATTTAAATAATATATTTGAAAACTGATTTGGTTTTCAGTTAGTTTTTATGCTAGGGGGTCCTTGCGGCGGGACGAACATCTCCTGAAAACCTGTCTTCTTTGCCCTCCACCCCAGGTCTAGTGCCCAAATTTTTTTACTTTGGTAAAAAATTAGCATCATATCATCCAATATTAGAAGTGTATTGTCCATTTCTCTTGAATTTCTGCAGAATTGGTGAGTAACCTGCAGTAGCTTCACCTTAAGTGCTGATCTTTTGGAGCCCCAATAAATCTTTTTTAAGGGCCCAAAAATACCCTCCCTTTTTTCTTCGGGCCCCCCCTTCACCTTTATTCCCCGCAAGCACCTTTTGCAAGGGATTTTACCTTAGTCAGGAAAAACCCCCCTAAATGGTTAAAAACCCCTTTTGCCAAAAGAGAACCAGCTGGTTTATGTTGCAGGGGAAACTTTTTTTTTGGTATTGTAAAATTTCCTCTCTCTGTGGTTGAGGTGATGCCCCTCAATCAGAAATCTTTTTTTATTTTTTACATTTTTTTATTGTTGCTGGGCTTTTGACAGGGGGCCCTTTAAATTCCCGGGAAAACCGTTTTCGCCTCATCATCAATCATCATGAAGTTGGGGGGCTCTAGCTACTATAACATCTTATCATATCAACAGCTATTTCTAAATGGATTTTCAAGTGT
Source organism: Phyllomedusa bahiana (assembly GCA_025379985.1). Taxonomy (NCBI): domain Eukaryota; kingdom Metazoa; phylum Chordata; class Amphibia; order Anura; family Hylidae; genus Phyllomedusa; species Phyllomedusa bahiana. The sequence goes on from JAODAL010011345.1 coordinate 76,024, forward strand.
AAACATTCCCTTAAACATTTCCGCCCCTTATGTGGGCCTAAAATTTTTTCTTGAATAGCTCCTTTGCCATTCAGCAAAACTCTAAGGCCCTCAGCCTGGCAGTGTATGTCAATGTACTAAAGGATTATTGTCCAATCATCAGCTGAAGAGTAGTTCTCCCGGGTTTTTTGCTTTTCCTTTTTATTTTGGGTTTTGCTGGGAAAATGAAAATTTCTTGCTTAAGGGCCCCCTTTCCCGATCCAAAAAGTCAGAGCTGGGTTTTTAGATCCCGCAAAATTTAAAAGGGATAAGTGTAGAAGGCTTTGTGCAGTCACCCTAAGCCAGGATCTCTTTAGCTCCTAGAAAGCCTGAGCTGCTTTAGCTCCTACAAAATTTTTTTTTGTTTCCTTTGGGTGTTTTATAGTAAACCCACCCTACCAGGAAGGCCCCTGTTATGTCTAAAACAATTAATTTTTTTTTTCCATCTACCTAATGGAGTTGGGAGTTTAAAAAAGGCCCAAAATATGTTAAATTTTTTTTAAACCTACTTTTTTTAAAAAATGAAAAAACCCTTCTTCCCCTTTTATTTGAAATTTTGTCTTTTCTCTGTGTATAGTTTATTGCCTTTGTTTTTAAACCCCTTGGGTGCCCCTTTTGCAGCAGTGGCCCGGTTTTTGCAGTGTCACTGTGATATAGCCCGTTTTCTCCCGTCCCCAGCCCCTGCTTGGGGGGGACCCAGTGCCGATTTGAGAAATATGTTAGGGTTTGTTTCCCCAAAAGCCCCAAAGCCCGTTCTCAACTTGGGCACCTCCCGGTGCAGCTTTTCTTCTGGGACTTTTTTGAACTTGCCCCCCCAAAAACCAAAATATAAAAGTTTTGGTTTCATTTCCCCGAAACCTTTATACGAAAAAAAGCAGCTCTTGGCCTGGCCATCTTAGCAAAAGGACTCCTGTTGGGTTCCCTTAGATTTGGGGTTGCTCCTGGGCAGCCCCTTTTTTTTTTCCCGGTTGTGTTGGGTTTTTTTGCTCCCAAGACTGAAGCTTTTCCACAAAAGTTAAAATATCCCACCTAAAATTAGATACCCCCAACAAGGTTTTAGGGCCGGGTGGGAGGAACAAAAAAATGTGGGTTTTAACTTTTTATATTGCCCCTTTTTGCTCCCGGTCCTGATGTTACTTCAAAGTGCCGTTCCCTAATTTGTTAGTGGTATACAATATTCTTACCTATATCTTTTTTTGCCCATCAAAAAAAAAAATTTATTTATATACATGCCTGTATATTGTAGATAGTCTTAATTAATATACATTAGCACGTGCTGTGATTTCTGTATACCCACATGCTGCTGTCTCAGTCGCTATGATTTTCCCTTGTTGGGTATGTTAGGTGCTTTGATTTATTTTTTTTTTAATATTTTGATTAAATAAATATATTTTTATATTTATACTGGCCATGGTAGTTGATACCTTGTGAATACAAACTTTCATAGCAGCACTAGGAGCGGGCACATTCAGGCCAGGAACATGATGACGTCATTGGAGCACTGCTGGCTTGAACAATCTATAAAGATACATCCCCAAAACCTTTACCTATGTGTATAAGAAAGGTAACAAAATGCTTATTCTGGCATCTGTCTGGACCTGTTTCACTAGGAAAAAATTCTTCCTAAGTGGTAAAAACACATTTTTACCACTTAGGGCTCGTTCACACGGCTTATTCTGGGACTGATTTCAGCCGTTTTGCGCGCCGTATTTGCGCTCCAATACGGCTGAAATCAGTCCCAGGCATTACGGTAATCCATGAATGTCTATGGGGCCAGCGAGCTGCCGACCCCCGCTGCACGGCAGCCAGCGTAATTGCGGGACGAAATTCGTCCCGCAATTACGCCGGCAATAAGCCGTGTGAACTAGCTCTTAGTCTGCATCTCTGCTTCATTCAGAAAAAGTGGAAGAGCTGTTGACACCAACCAGTATGATCACTTGTCTAGTTTTCTAACCTGTTGTAGAGAACAAAAGAATTGGCTGCTATGGGCTACATATCAGGTAAACATAAAATTCACTACAAAAGCAGTAAGATCGGATGATGGTTGTTATCACAGATACAGTTTCCTAAATGCCCAGTAAGTGCCTCATGTGCCTAGTTGGGGGTCACAAAAAGTGCAGAGCCCTTATTCATGAACCCACTCAGTTCCTCTTAGTTCATTACATCATATGTAGGGGCAATGAGCACAGCTGTCCAGTCACATTAATACATCTTTCATTCTATGGCTGCTGCTTGATACCTTTCTGTCTCACTGCTATCTGTAGATAACAAGGCAGATACAGGAGAAGACGTGAAGCAGTTACTGTCAGATTAAAGTGTGTTGTAATGTTCAAGGGCCACCTTGTGGCAGAAACCTCTGCAACTAGCGACAGCGACGTTAATTAAGATGTCTTGGCTCGGTGTGATAACCTCTGACGCCACCCCTTCTGACACATCAAATGATACAAGGGAAAAAAACAAGTCTTAAAGCTTTATGAGATCACACTAATCTTCTAAATAGGATTCGAGAAGAGGCAATGTTCTCAAACTCTTTTGTTTGTTCTACTTTAGTTCTGGTGGGAACGCGGCCCATACTCCCAAAGCTTCAAAGCTTTTTCTTGTTTATTATTTTGGCTTTACAGTGCTTTATTTTCTACAGTATAGAGGTTAGTGGAAACTAATATTCAACATCATGAGATTTAGCCTGCTTAAACGTTCATACATTACTGTGTATACTTCTGATGTTCTGCATAAATAACGTTAACGAAATCTGCAAGAACTTAATATATTACATATTGAATAATTGAATGTCAAATATATGTCAAGAAAACCGGACTGAGGTAAGATGAATCAATGCAGTGAGACAACCCCTTTAAGGACGCAGATCCACTAACTCTCTGCCAAACTACTTACCTTTTTAATATATATTGGATGCTTTTGGCCTCTGGCCTATAAGAGATTGGGAGTAGACTGACAACTTTAGTGACCCAACACAGGAGGCTCAATAATATCACTTCATTGTGCCACCTTTGATGGTCTCAGGACAGCATAGATAGAAATGGACCCAGCTGCTTCAACAAGGAATGGGGTTGGTTGATTTTAAGATTTTCCTTTTATGTTCACTGGTGCACATGAGACATATTAGTCTTTGGGGAGTGCTCAATAAACATTACTATAGGGGTAATAAAAAAGACACATGGGGACCTTACAACTTTAATGGGGGCACAAAGGGAGGCTTTACTGTAAGGGGGCACAAAGGGAGGCTTTACTGTGTAGGAAGCACAGAAGGGGCATTATTACTAAGTGGGCACACTAATGGGTCCCTAATACTATGTGGAGGCACTATAACTATGTGAGGCACTAAGAGCAGTACTAATACTGAGTGATATCTAAAGGGGGCACTATAGCTGTTTAAAGGGTAGTAATATTGTCTGAGGCACAGGAAGGGGTACTACTACTGTGTAGAGCACTGAGTGGGCCATTACTACTGTCTATATCTTCTGTGATTGAAGGCTTTCATTTTCTCTTTCCTGCTTCATCAATAGTTGGTACATTTGTGTTAAGGTGAGGAAAAGGTGGGGGATGCTGGAAAAGCAGGGAGGCAAAAATGTCTGTGCAGCAAATTCTGCATAGATGGAGAAGTCTTCATGGTGAGGTGGGTCAGATGGAGAAGAAAAGAGAAAATACAAGGTTGCAATCAGAGAAGAGGTCACCAGTAAATACCCTACTGTAATCACTTATATGGTAGGGCACTACCATATAAATTGGTATCAACTACTATGTGGTCACTGTATGAAGCTAAAATTGGTCTTTGTATAGTGCCGTTACATAAGTAACAGTATGGTGGGATAATTCAGTCACTATTTAGTGGTAATATTTGGTTTGTGTCTGTATTTTGTGTTCTTTGTATTAGGCCATGTTTACACGGCTTATTTTGACGTGGTTTTGGATGAGGTTTTCGGAGCGTTTCCTCACCCAAAACCTCGTCCAAAATGCTTCTAAAACACCTCCAGTTCATTTAATTGATTCCTATGTAAAACCTCGTTGTAGTTCACACACGACGAGGTTTTTACACGCTTCTTTGGAAGCGCTGAAAAAGAAGTGTCATGTCAATTCTTTAAGCGTGTTTTAGGCGCGTTTTTTTCAGCGTGATTTTTGGCGCGTTTTTGACACCTTTTCAGCGCGGTTTTTGTCCTGGCTTTTAATTTGTATGGGTATAAACCTTGTCCAAAACCTTGCTGAGAAACGCCTCTAGAACCTCTTCTGAAGAAGCGTGTTTCAGGCGAGGCTTTGGGCTAAGTTTTGAGGGCGGAAACACTCCAAAAACCTCGTCCTAAACCACATCAAAATAAGCCATGTGAACATACCCTTAGGGCTTGCTCACATGGAGTTTTGCCTCCGTATTAACATCCGCTTTTTTGATGCGTCTCGTGTATCAACAGGACGGACTCAGAGACACATTTAACAATTAGCAGTGACTTTATCACTGCCGGCAACAAGGAACACGCAGTGGCGTTCACATGAGAGATACGGAGGCAAAACGCCTTGTGAACAACCCCCTACTGGTAATATTGGCCTTACTTTACTGATTTTTGTAACAGTATGGTAACAATATTTATTAGTGGTACTAGTGGTAACTATATCACTATCCTTGGGTTGTCATCCGAGTAGTTGTGCGTTACATTCCTCTTTTTGGTTAACTTCTTACAGCAGTTCCAATTTCCATATGTATAGTCCTCCTCTTCAGATATGCAACATTTGGTTTATTCTATGTGACCAGTATTTCTCTAGACAAAGTAGTTCTGTTAGTACAAGGTACAGTTTGTGTAATGATAAGGCTGTGTTCACACTACCGTCAAACTTTTCATTTTTCTGCTTCATCCTAAAAGCAGAAAAACAATGTAAAAGTGATAGATCCACCACAAGACAGAAACCAATGGTGCCTTATGTACCCCACTGACTTAAAAAGGTTTTTATACTTTCGACACAACACTGTCATATTTAATGAGAAGAATAGCATAGCATGCAGTGTCTCAGACGGAGACTCCAACAGAAGTGTGAACTAAATTGGTTGAAGTAGTATAGTTTTGCAACCTTCAGGAAACTCGGTTCACTGGACCATGGTCTGTATTATTCTAGTGAACTTCACCTTTTGAAGAGATTATCGATTCAGCTGGGGTGCACATGAACCAAAATATGACCTAGGGGTCATTGAACTCTAGTTACGCCACTGTTTGGGACTCCCACCAATCCAAAGAATTAATGGACCACAGCACTAGTTAGAGGGGTGTTCTCACTATGCTGTTTCACAGAACCTGCTATTCACAGTCAGCTTCAAGCTCCTACTTCCCAGTCAGGCTATGAGTGGTTCTACAGCAGTGATTGGCATATCAGCTCTGCTATTCCTAGCTGTTAGAGGAACATTACTAATAAAAGCATTTGAAACAGTAGGGCAGAAGGCTGCAGATTTCTAAAGGGTTAAAGTTTGTCAGTAACATAGATAAGCTCCTGTTCTGCTGATAAGACACAGCAGAGACTGACATTACCATCTCAGACACTGCTGCTAGAGCAAAGAGAGGTGGTAAATAACCTTGGGGAGTTTGTGTTCACAAGCAGGAGATAAGAACTGCTCTAGCTCTGAAAAAAAGCAAAATCATAACTGCAATGTATTAAGTAATAGTATTTAGTTACCTTTGCCTATATATTTAAAACTAATCATTAAGGTGATAATAACCATTTAGTTCAATGGCTTCTCCACTGTGCTTTCCTGCTCTCAATTGTGCAAGGGACTACAGTAGAGCCCCCTTTTATTCTCAGGGTCAGTAGGGGTCCCAGAGGTCAGACACCTATGGATCACATACTTATGGCCACCAAGATAGCGACAACCCTTTCATAACAAAAATCATTTAATTTTCTTGCCGATGCAAATTAATCTTGTCCAGTAGACTGACTTTAGCACCTTTTAAAATCCATGCTATATACAGTGTTATGAAAAGTATTTACCCTCTTCCTGATATCTCGTAATCATTTGGAAACGGTATTCTGTGTTTCCTTATTGTCACAAATCATAAAACAACTGTCAAATACATACTTCACATATATTACCATTAAAACGCATAAAAGCCCATACCTCATAACAAGAATTAGTCTCATAGACGACAGACAGGCAATATGGCTGCTCAGTGCTGTACAGGCTCTGTAGAGTGCTATACGTACAGACACACCTCCTTACCTAAGGGACATGGCATACGCATATGAAACCAAAGATATACAGAGATACAGGAATGGCCCTTGCACCTCTGTGGAAGTGCTATTGGCTTCATACAAACTGGTTCTGTAATACTATTAGGTTATGTACAATGATCTTTATTTTGACATCTTTGTGTTCACTAGACCCGGTGATGATCATTTATGAGGTTTTCTGTGAATTTTGGAAAACTCCTTGAAAGTGCCTGCTGAGGGGAAAAAAAAAAATCTAAAATTTAACTTCAAAACACAGTGCTACATGGCTGGTTACACCAGATGTCATAAAATCACTGCAATTGTCACTAAGTAGTGTCATTACATAACCGGAAGTCACAGATAATATTTAAAGGGGTTGTCTCACTACATTGATTCCTCTTACCTTAGTCCTGTTTTATTGGTTTCATTTTGAATTCAAGGGCGTGTTCACTGGCTTCTACTAGGCTGCAGTAGAAGCCAGGTCTGTAGCTGTAGCAACCAGTGCTGGCAGCCTATTAGGAAAAATCAAACAGGTCTGTAGCTATAGCGACCTGAGGAGCTGATGCAGCCCATACAAGAGGGGATATCTAGGAATAGGTAGAACACTGTTAATGGACATATATTACAAAGTAACTTGTTTTTACAATATCTTTAACATAAAAAGCAATCCTTGTAGTGAGACAACCCCTTTAAATGGAAGTTCATCCACCTTTACAACTAAATAAATTGTGTAGAAATAGAGATGAATTGCCACTGGGCTTAGATGCGTAAAATCCACGTTTATTGAAGTGAAGAAAACCAAGACAATTCCAGGAAAAATTTTCTTACCGCGTTTCAGGCCTTTGACATGGCGGCCCCCAGTCTGCACAATTAAAGCAAGCACATGAAAACGGGCCCATATAGCAATGTTAATTTTATTGGGGGGGGGGGGGGGGGGGTACAAACACATGGAAATTATGGGGTTCAAAAAGGACAAAACAAAAAAAAGCAAAACAAACCAAGTAAGCAGAATAAATCCAAAGGTGTTAAGAATACATAACATTAAAGGCCCCGTTCACACGCTTTTTTCAGAAATTATTTACATCGGATTGCCCACGAAAACTTTTTGAAATCATTGAAAAACAGTTGAAAATAAGTGCCACAAATACGGCACGTATTTGAACTGATTTTTCCCCACGGGTTCCCCATCTCCAATCATTTTAAGTGGTGAATCCGTCCCGGGAAAAAATTGACATGCACATGTTTTTTTCCCTCCGGATTGCCCTCGTCAATCTGCGGCGGCAAACCGGGACGGAAAAAAGCGTGTTGAACGACGAGCCGTATTTTCTATTGAAATCAAATAGAAAATAGGCTGTTACTTATTTCTGACTGATTTGCCGACGGATTGACGTTCGTCAATGCGTCGGCAAATCCGCGGCGAAATAAGCCGTGTGAACGAGGCCTAATAGTGCAAAATCAAATCCTGCCTACTGTGGAGACCATATGGCAGGATTGTCTTCAAAGTGAAGATCCAAAAAGACTCGCGATTGAGTAAAAACTTTTGCGGTCTCCCCTCTAGGTGGGAAAACTTACTCTTTCTATACCTTGTATTGAGAGTGTTGCACAACTCCCACATGATATTGATGCAGTGACGCGACACAGCAGATGCACCCTGTGTGCACAGAGCCCTAGTAAACAGATAGATGCTTCTGATGCGATCTTTCAGCTTGCAAGTTGTGCAGCCTACATATTGAATGCAACATTGGAGACACGTTACTAAATAAACAACATACTGTGTGTTACAATTTACATACTGTTTGATAGTATAGTCCTTACCAGTTTGTAAGGATTTAAAGGTAGAGGACTGATTGAGCACACTGCAACAAATGCATCTGCCGTGACCGCACCTAAAGCATCCAGGAAACCGCAGCCATGAGTGAGTTTGTGAATTGCTGCGAAAAAGACTCGGGGATAAGTGCTGTCTTAAGGTAAGGGCCCTTCTAGCAACACATTTAAAACCTGCAGTGAAACAATTAGCCAAAAGTGGATCTAACGTAAGTATTGGAAGATATTTTTTAATAATTTCAGAAATGTCGGAGAACTCCACACTATATGTAGTTGAAAAAACTAGTGGCATCTTGGATGTGACTGGGGAACTAGCAGACATATTTGATTTTCTAATCAACACATCACGGGATTTATGTAGGGCAATATTCTTGGCACGTTTTAGATTCCAAGCTGGATACTTTCTGATTTTAAGCCTTTGTTCTATATTGGAACTTTCCATCAAAAAATCACCAAGATCGGAACAAGTACGTCTGGCCCTCAACATTTCACCAACAGGGATATTTTTTTATAGTATGTTTGGGGTGACAAGACTGGGCATGTAAGATGGTGTTACCCGCGGTTTCTTTACGGAAGGTGGAAATAGATACATGGCCTGATACGCGTAAGAATTTGTCCTGGATGTCTTGTTTTACTTCACTTCAATAAACGTGGATTTTACTGCACCTTAAGCCGAGCTGGACATTCATCCCTATTTCTGGACTACTCGCTTTGCCGGCGAGTCCGTGCACGGCACAGCTGTTCTGGTGAGCTGGTTGTTTTCTCTATTTGCAAATAAATTGTGTGTTTTGTTATTAGTATTTGATTGCTCCACATACAGAACACATTGGAACCACATTCTTTCCCGAATGTGAGCTTACATTGGCAACAACTGGAAAGGGGTTTGTAATGTCTTCACCCGGATTAACATAACAAGAAAACATGTCTTATCATAGCGTGAACCTATGTGATAAGATAAGGACAGCCGGGCAAATAAAACCCACACCATGCAAACCTGCACAAGATTTCAAACGGGGTTAAAGACAGACTGATGTGCCCAAAAATTAACTTTATGGATCTTGGAAGGATACTATTATTTGGAAGAGAAATATTTTTAATTCTTATTTCCTAAGTTCTGTCATTATTGAAAAATGTAATTTTGGAATGTTTTGGTGGGATCGTTCAGACAACTACATGTGATTGGCCTGCAGGTATATCTGATTATTACAGTCTGCAATTTTGTCCAAGTGAACTGCGGACTCAGGTCGTCATAAAACAACAGTGTTAGCTATGTGATGGTCTACAGGGTAAAGGCAGGGATATCCGGCTCAACTCTGCTGTTTAGTATTGTAATCAGATTCTGATATTATACTAGGGAATTACTATCTATTTTACTACTTTTTTACACATTCTTCAAACTAGTTCTAAAGGTGAAGCTTAACGAGGCTGGGTTATCCTATCTGGACACCCTACTTAACCTTGTCCCAACCCAGCAATATTTGGCATCAGTGTTTTTCTTTATTTTAGTCTAACTTCTAAAATCCATAACTTTTTTTCAATCTTTCCATTGACATAGCTGTATGAGAACTTGTTGTTTGTGAGACAAGTTGTATTTTGTAGCGGTACTATTTAATGTACCATATAATTGTGCTGGGAAAGCAGATAAATGACATTTTAACTTAAAGGGGATGTCTCATCATGTTGTTACATAGCCTGCTCTTCAGAGCCAGCTCCAGGCTCACACTTTCTGGTTAGACTGTGGGTGGTTTTACAGCAGTGATTGACGTATCAGCTCTGCTATTCCTAGCTGAGCCTATTAGAAGGTCATTGGCAAATCAAGGGTTTAAACAGTAGAGCATAAGGCTACAGAGCTCTGAAGGGTTAAAGTTTGTCAGTAGGAAACATAAACAAGCTCCTGTGCTGCTGATAAGATACAGCAGGGACTGACATTATTATCAGGTATGCTAGAGCATAGATAGAGCTGCTCTAGCTGTGAAGGAATGTAAAATCAGCACAGCAATGTATTTGGTATTGGCTTTAATTTACCTTTACCTAAATGCTTAAAGCTAATGAATGTGAGAAGTATACCCCTATAATTCTGTAGGTCAGTATGACCCCACCAATACCACCAATACCAAATCTGTATAGTTTTCATTGTTTTACTGGTTATCAAAAGCTTTCTTTTCTTTAATTTCCTTTGCATCCCCATTTTGTTACCAATAACTATTTTTTTCTGTTGTCAGATCTGTGTAGGGGCTTTTTGTTGAGAGTCAAACTGTTTTTACTATTGGTATCATGTTAGGGTAAATGAATGTATGCATCACTTTTTACTCCAAGTTTATGAGGCGATCAAAAAACACCACAATTCAGACCCTGGGAATTTTTGTTGGAAAGCTGCTCTGCGTTGTGGTAGGTAAGGTTATCTTTGACATTTTAATTTGTTTTAACTTTTTTTTTTTACTTATTATATTGCAACATAGTGTAAAACTAACTTTTTATTACTAATAGTTGATAAGTACAGTGAGATGATGGGCTTATAGGCTCTTATTTCATCTGCAGCTGCCATACCACCCAGTTTTCACCCAGTGCTTACATACTAGGGAGTCTGATTGGTTGATGGAAGGGGACAACATTCTCCTTATTGCTTAGTGGTTAAAAAACTTAGTTTGAAATGATCTCTGATCCCAGCAGCTGATGCCAGGTGTCAGCTGTAACTAACAACTACCACCCACAGTGTATGGATTCGACTCCGCTCCTTCTCCCACTCCATTACCATGTGACATTGTCATCACATGTCAGGAAAGGGCTAAAATAAGGCCACATGTCCAGTCCAGGAAAAATTGTATTTCTTGGGGTTCTGTGTAATTATTGGGTGATCTTGTAAGGCAATGTTCACACGGCTTATTGCTGGCGTAATTGCGGGGACGGATTTCGGCCCGCAATTACGCCGGCAGCTTGCCGGCCCCATAGACATTCATTATTCACGGCGCGTACACAGCGGAAAAAATGTGCATGTCACATTATACCCGCCCCGCGGGATCGTCGTTGGGGTGAAGAGACGGGATACACAGTTGAAAATGGGAACAGTGGATTACCGTAGTTACTGGGACGGATTGGAGCCGTACTGAAGCGCAAATCCAGCGCGCAGTATGGCTCCAATCAGTCCCAGAATAAGCCGTGTGAACGAGGCCTAACAAATAGTTTGGCTGAGACAGCCAAAGCAGCACCCCTTTCTTTGCAGCAGTTCTTTGTTCTGGCTAAAAGAGGGTTTAGTACTTAGATGTGGGGACTGCTCTTTATTACATTCATATTCTCTCATCATTTCTTAAGCTAAATTCTTCAGAAACTTGGCTAAAATTTTGCCATCAAATCTTGCATACATGCAGTGCACTGGATGTTAATGTGTGTTTCAGTCAGGTTTTGTTCTAGATCATATTAAAGTGTGTCTAGGAAAGGTAGCATGGCTTAGAAGAGTCAAAAACTGCACCAGGTTTATTAAAGCAATACAATTAAAAATATTGGTGTAAACTAAACTGAACCTAAAAGAGGTATAAGAAAGGGAAAAATGTTTAACATATCGAGCAAGGGGCATCAAGTCTATCAAACACTGTCTGCCACTTTGGTGAATTTATTGCAGCTTCTGCATGATGTGTTTGGTTTTACAAATTTAGAGGGGTGTTACAAAAATAATAACTGTTCGTCCGCCAGGGATGATATAAGTAAATATATAGATACATATTAAAAGGAAAAAAGAAACTTATCTTGTAACCCCACTCATTCCATTTTCATGCTGGTCCTTGTGATCCTGTTCATATAAGTGACCCTGCAGCCAATCACAAGCCGCTGAGATCTGTTGATAGTTGCAGGGTTACATGAAGAATGGATGGTCAGGTCATCCGCCAGGATCACTGGGACCGGCCATGGCGCTGGAATAAGCTGGTTTACAAGCTAAATTTTTGGTTTTTCTATTCTTAATTATCTCCAACTGCCGACAAGCAGTAAGTACTTTTTGAACACTTATTTAAGGCAGTCTTAGTAAATCTCCCCTATCAGGTTACACCTAGTGCAGGGCCCTTGCATTGGTGCATGGATTCAGAGAGAAACAAATCGAGAAACCTTGTGTCATGCACCGTCCTCTCTGGCCCTATTCTTGGTTGCAGTGTATTAGTATTGCCCAGAGTATAGCTATAGTATAGCTTTACTGATTGCATAGAGTATAGATATTAAAGAGTTTACAAGTAATTGAATGTGAATGACCTTTGTAAACACTTTCCAACTTCCAAAAAAGATAAACGATGTACCAAAGTAATGTTTAATCCCAAAATCCGCAGTTCTGTTGTGCACTGAACATTAATATTGTCTGGATCGATGAATTAGCACCGCACAGGTGCCTCCAAAAGGAACCCAGCAGCTGTACAGCAGCCAAGTGCTCCGGGGTTATTCTATATAGCGTCTGAGGAGTCTGAGCTGGACTGCTCAAAAGAAAAAGAAGAGTTGTTTGATTTGCAGATTTAAAAATCTCTTCCAATAATTTAACACAGCCAGTGTAGGCTTGAAATAAAGGGGTCATCTTTCAGTTAAACCCTGCTGTCAGTTATAGCTGCAACAAACGTGTATTCCGAACAGGAGAGCTTTTTTATTATTAGGTTCTGCAGGATACTTGTAAACTTGAAAGGTGAGCGACAATTAGGCTTTATATTCTCACAAATCCCAGCATTGTCAGAGATTTGTCCTCATGCCCCTGCTCGCCCCCTGGTACTCAGATTGTTTGAAGTCATTATTACCATAGACAAGCGCACATAGATAAGAGGTCAGTGCACACGATTTGTGAAGACAAAAATACTCTTGGAGGTTTTCTTTGCACTTGAAAGTTTTTTCATTCTGACATTTCATTTCATATTACTTGGGACTAGTCAAAAAAGCACAGTGAGAATGTACTCCGTCCATGTGATAAGTTTCCTGCTATCGCCATCATCTCACATCAGAGAACCTGTGAGATCTGAGGCCTGACTATCTCTTTGTACAGCTAATTAAGTTCCACTGTGATTTCCATCAAACTATAGTCTTACAAAACAGACAAAACTAATATTATGATCTTTAACATTTATGTAATGACGTCCATGTACACAACATGGATTCTGCCAACAGTTCTTCCACTTTTCTTTCACTGCTAATAAATGCAGCAGAAGAACGTGTTATGGAAGGAAAACATTCATGCTTGACCACTATCCAGATGTAGTAAAGAAAAATTCAATAGATAATGCACCATGATATCACGGCACAGAAAGTGATCTTAAATTTTCAATGCTTTTTGTTGTCATCTAAGAGCTGATAACATGGAAAAAGCTGTGATATCAATTTCACGCTAAACTTTGCCATAACTGCATGTGCATCCATCAGCAATGTAACCTATCCATAAGGACCTATACCGTCAAAAAGTAAACAATGCAATATCTGTAATTTCTGGGTATGTTCACATGGCGTATTTGCGGGGCATACCTTAAGATGGAATTGCGCTATACACCCAAAGCTCCCCCTGCAAATAGGGTAAATCATAGCACTCACTGAGTGCTATAATTACCTGCCAGGGAAAGTAAAAATTGGATGGGAGCCGGCCAGAGCACTTTAGAAGTATGTACTGGCCAGCGCGTACTTCTAAAGCAGCAAGTGCATAGCGGCGTGCATAGTATGCAGCGCTATACGGCGGTTATAAATCGTGTGAACATACTGTACCCTATCTGTACAAGAAAAATCTGAGTGGCTCAGAGGTAACTTTATTGGTTCAAATACATTGTTTGTGGGTGTTTAGGTGCCATAAAATCAGTCTAACTATAGAGAACATATCCATTCTATGACCAAATATTCAGGGTCCGTGTGGCCCATCAGAATCCCAGAGAATCCTGTTGTGGTCTCATATTCTGGCACAATAATGAACCAAAGCAGAAGTGGATCACACTTGTTGCTTAGTTTGGAGCCAATTAATTTACTTGTAAAATCACAAATAACTAATAATTTATGAATGATATGATCAGCATTAATAATACTACTATTACATTTCAGACAGTAGACCCTTTAACTGCAATCTGACTAGAGCTGGGTTCAGAATCTAATGGATTTCTCAGTTTTCACTCTTTAACCTCTTTACAAAGAGGTGAACTTTGCGGAGGAGAATTCCCAGGTAGAGGTTTTGGAGGTAGGAGTATATTAGCAGCGAAAAAATGGCCAGAAGTAAGCCAAGTTTGTCAGTGGATGGTCAGGAAAACTCCAAAGGCTCGATAGGAGTGGAATCAGGAACAAACATGAGGTTGTAAACAGAAGAAGTACCTAATGAGGTAACCAGGAATGAGGTCAGGAACCAGTAGAGTATCCATTAAGTACCCTGAAGCACAAAAGCAGTGCACAATGGAAGGAATACTTGATCACCAAGTACTGTTCTGTAGCTAAAGACTTCTTCAAGTACAGCACCTAGCCTGATGTCATCTGAAAGCAGTAGGTTCCATGAAAACCCAATGCAAACATGTACGTTTTCACGTGATCATAAAAAGTGGTGATGGATAGTTTAATGAAACAGAGAGGAATGCCAGGTTGCAAGATCGATAACCAAAGCTGCAGCGCTTCCAAGAAAAGACCCAAAGGAAAGCTACCAAGTCCCCATAAGATGGTAGTATGCTTGGTTGGAGTTGTTGGTTACTGCACTCTGTGGCTAAATTGTTTTAAGGGGGGCATCCTCTTGCTGTCAATGTTTTGGTTACTCTCTAGAGCACAGGTGTCAAACTCAAGGTCCGAGTGTCGATTCTGGCCCACCACACTCTTTTATATAGCTTCCGAGAGCTTAAACACAGCTGGTGTGCAACTCACAGGCGGTGGCGTAGCTCTGACGGTCATACCAAGGCACCTAGCCACCCTCCAATGGCCCTTTGACGGCAACAACAATGCTGTTGACGTTGTGGCCCATGGCGAAAATGAGTTTGACACCCCTACTCTAGAGGACAGGTTTATGGAGCACTGGGGTACTGTTTATGTGCAAAAACAAATAGTAAAATCTTTCCTGAATGTAACTCTTAAAATGGCAACTATGGAATATGGAATAGTGACCATGTTACAAACGGAGGAGTTACTAAAATGCAGCCACAACGGGGAAGCCATGAAACAGCCATGGTAAAATTATATCACAACTTAGCAGATCTATATGTGCAGTATATAATAAACTTCACTTGTGACCAAGAGAATAGCTAAGAGCCATAATTTAAAGTAATTGTCATTAAACTTAATCTGGCCACAGGGTTACAAGCAATTTGTGCTAATAATAAGCATTTAAGATAATATGTCCATCTTTCCTATGCTGATGAAAGGATTGATTTCAATCAATGGATTTTTATCTGTCAATGGTTATTATTACTATAGCAATCAGCTATAATTAATTTCTTATGCGGGGGAAGTCAAATGTCCAGTTTTATTTTAGAGATGTACATCAAGGTGTGTGTTTATGTCAGGACAGAGTTAGAGAAAACCGACAAAATTAATGTTCTGTATATAGTTCAAGAAAACTCTCCCATATAGTGCCCATGTAGAGACCAAATAACAGTTTCATACTGTATAAACACTGTAGGCCTGAGTAATATGACTATACAGAACTCAATAACAGTGGTCTATACAGTAGTACCTACAACAGCACTCAGCTTCAGTAGCATAGATACAAGGTTCGCAGCGGTTGCACATGAGACTGGGCCCCTGAGTCAAAGGGCCTACAGGTCCCCCTCACCAAACAGCTGCATTGTTGTTTTCCATAGGCCCAGTGATGCAGTGAGCGAAGCTGGCGCCGCCTGTATAGTGCAGGCAGAGCAGCCAGGATCGGCCATTAAACCCCCTAGATGCCGCGGTCAGTAACACCCACAACACTTAGGTGATTGACAAAAGGAGTGAACTCCCTCTATTTAACCATCAGCACCCCCACAATGTGATGGATGCCATGGCAACTGGAGGCCAAATAATAGCCTTCGGGTTTGCCATGTACAAAAGCCTACTATGTCCTGCCAGAGACAGAGTCACATAGGTTGTATGTTAAAAGGCATACTACACAGCTATACAGTAATTATTGCTATGTATTATTAAAGTGATCAAGTGTCAGTAAAATAAACAAAAAAAGAGCAAACACTAAGCCACTATTTCGCTTATAAAAATGGGGGACATATCTGAAAGCTGTCTTGGTCGAAGACTTTTCTTGTTGCCCATAGCAACCAATCAGCGTTCCCCTTTTATTTCATATAGTGCTCTGAAGAAATGAAAGGGGAGCCCTGATTGGTTGCTATGGGTAACAAGACAATTTTCAGACATGTCCCCCAAAATTTAGTAAAAAGAAAATATGCATAAATATAAAAAAGTACACATAATAAATATTGCCACATCTATAATGCTCTAATATATGAAGTTATAATATAATTAATCTGTACGGTAAGCGCTGCAAAAAAAAAGTAAAAATTCATGCCAGAATTGCATTTTTTTGTTCATCCCACATCACAAAAAAATACAATAAAAAGTGATTTAAAACACTCATGTGACCCATAATGATACCCAAAAAAATGTTAATTTATCCTGCAAATAAGAAGCTCTCACACAGTTCCACCTGCAGAAAAATATTTTATGGTTCTAAAAAAATTGTAAAAACATGATCATTTCAGAAACATTTTTAAGTGGCAAATATTTATTTTCACGCGGCAATGCATATTAAAAAAAGAGTTGGGGTGTGTAAAAGTGTGTACATCATGTAAAATGAGTATGTAGTTCCCTTTCTTCACTGCATATATTTACATTTTTAAAGGGGTTGTCCAGCTTAAGAAAATTAATTTAAAATGGGTCAAGCTGTGGAAACAAATATGCAAACTTCCCTGCAGCCACCACTCTCCACTCCCCAGCACTCCTCCCTCAGTGCCCTGCTGTCACTCTGGAGCTCGCTGGGAACCCGCCTCTCATTCCGACACATAGGAGCTCACACTATTATAAGTGAATGTAGCATGAGCTTCTCCTATGTGTTGGGAAGAGGTCCAGAAAGTAAAGAGGAGCAGACCCAGGGGAGCTCTGCATTGGCAGCGGCAGGGGCCGGGTGGCGAGTATAAATTATTTTTTTTCACAGCCTGGCCCCATTTTAAAGGGAACCTGTCACATAGGTTATTGCCCCTTTGCTGAGGGCAGCACAAGCTATTGACAGACCTGCTGTTTCCAGCGCTGTGTCCCTTATTCTGTAAGATGCTGTAGTTTTAGAGCATTTACCAAAGGCTAGCCCCACCCACCTGGCAGTTATTCTCAGGTTTCTACCTATTCAAAGTAATAGGTTTATCAGTTGAGGTGGGCGGGGCTAGCCTCAGGTGGGCGGGGTTTGAAAAAAACTGACTCTTTGAATGACTTTTCTGGCTGAAAACTGCAGATTTGAGCAATAAATACACAAAAACTACAGCATCTTACAGAGTAAGGGACACAGCGCTGGAAACAGCAGGTCTGACACTAGATTGTGCTATCCTCCGCAAGGGGGGACATAATCTATGTGACAGGTTCTCTCTAGCCTTCGTCAGGCTGCATAATTTTACAACGTTAACAGGCTGCAGAGGTACAATTGTACCTTCATATAAATCCACTGTGGGAAGACTTTCTCCTTTACTTGGTTTCAGAAACTAAAGTTCATTCAGCTACAGATGTGCTGTTCTTCCCAGATGTAATCATTATTTTGTTCATGTGCATATTTTACATATATGTTATGTACTTAATGTTCTGTTATGCTGATATCTATTGGCCAGTGTTGTTACTGCTCACTTATGTTGCTGTCAATTAAGTTGATTTAAACTGGGAGTGGCTTCTACTTCTCTTCCTGCCTCCCTCCTCTCAGTAGCCATTTTGCTGCTCATCTCATTGCTGTGAGCACACACATTTCTAGGCTTGTGAAGTCTTCAATTTCTTGGATACGAAGGTAGGAAAGTCTCACAGCATCTAACAGCCAGTTATACCTTCATTCGCCTTATGTGGGGACAGAACAGTCAGAAATTGTCTTTGAGCATGGACTTGGCTTACATATATTTTGTATGAAACTTATCACTATAGGTATGATTTTTATATGAAAAATGGATAATAATTAGTATCTACATATTGTTTTACGATGCTTTACTTGTATTCAGCACAAAATAAAGATGGTGGTTGTGTTAAAATGTTCCTATTGGTCGAAAAAACAGATGGAATGAAAATTCTGAAACCGTATACGGTTTACATAATATAATAAATGACATTTATAAATAATTATCACTATAAATAATTTACTTTATCTGCACTTTAGAATCGAGTTTCATTCTACTTGCCACGTGTTACTGAACTAAATTACGAAGCCAAATTCATCTACCAAGTTCATCATGATGATATGATGCTGGATCTAGTTTCCGCCATTATCCAAGAAAACGTGTTTGCAGGTTAGTATCATTTTGTGAAAAGCCAATAATGTAGTATTGTTGTAGTATTTCGGAAAATTATTTATTTTTCATTTTTTCATATTTACAGATTTAAGTCTGACAAAATAATGCGAATGCTAGAAGAATCTGATTCTGAGCATGAGGAAGAACCATATGTTGCATCTGATAATGAAAACTATGTACCACAAGTGGATGTTACTGAAGAAGATTCAGACATTGAACAAGAAATGGTCATAGAGCAGGAAAAAGAATACGACTCAGATGAAAGTGTTGAGGATGAGTCTGTGCCTCAAAGTGCAGGTGACATTTGGACTGCTAAGGATAAAACTCAATGGTGTAGTGATCCACTGCCAAATGCACAAACAAAATCTCGTAATGTCCTATGACAAAGAGGTGGCCCTGCAGCAATCAGCAACCTGTATACAGCAAAAGAGCTATTCAATCATGACTTCCGAGATGTGGTACATCATATTACGAGAAACGAATCGAAAGGCCAAGAGAGTTTGTGATGCTTACAACAACGAACTGGTACAACATTTTCCTGATTCGTCTGAATGGCCACCACAAAAAACATTCAAGCAATTTACTGAAACTGAACTTCATGCATTTTTGGGCATACTGATTGCTGCTGGTGTGCACAGAGCCAACAAAGAGAATCTGGAGGAAATGTGGAATGTTGATGCTCTGCCTCTTATACGTGCAGCCATGTCTCGTGACCGCTTCAAGATGATACTCAGATTAATCAGATTTGACAACGAAAATACACGTGCAGAACGTGTGCATACAGATAAAGCTGCACCAATACGGGACATCTGGACAATGCTGAACAGAAATCTGGAGAGAACCTACAAGCCATATGATTGTATCACCGTCGACGAGCAATTATTTCCATTTAGAGGCCATACTAAATTTACCCAGTATATACCTTCAAAACCAGCTAAATATGGCATAAAGATTTTCTGGGCTTGTGACTCGTCAAATGCCTACCCATTACAAGGTCAGCTCTACACTGGGAAACCAACTGATGGTCCTTGACAAGTAAACATTGGTGAATGAACAGTATTGGACCTAGTGAGCTCATATAAAGGCTCTGGAAGAAATGTCACCACCGATAACTTCTTTACAACCATGGAACTAGCTAAGGTATTGAACTCCTGGAACATGACACTAGTTGGTACAGTGAGAAAAAACAAAAGGTTCCTACCTAGCAACATGCAGCCTGCCAAAGAAAGGCCTGTAAACTCGATAAATTTTGCCTACAATCATGATGCAAAAGTCTGTTCATATGTACCAAAGAAGAACAAATCAGTCGTGCTTCTATCATCTATGCACATGACGGGAGAAGTTGAAGAGACACTAGCAGCCAAGCCAGAGATAATAAATACTACTACAACAAAACAAAAGGCTGAGTTGATGTTATGGATAAAATGTTGGGAGACTACATTGTGAAACGACGAACATTACGTTGGCCTCTGGAATTTTTCTACAATATGATAGACGTCACTGGGTTAGCATCCTACATCGTCTACATAGAACACAATCCAAGCTTCAGTACAAAGGATCAACGAAGAAAGTTCCTGAAAGATCTCGCAAATCATCTGTGTATGCCTGCAACTGAAGATCATAGTACTAAACGAATGATGATGAGAAACCATTTTCTTTGAGGTGTAGTAAAAAATGGTGCTTGGACGATGCATTGTGGTAGCATCACAAGCAGCAGCTGGCCCTCAAATTACCTCATGGTAGTTGTAGACCCTCCCTTGTTGTTGGTAGTTGCTATGTCTGCCGAGACCTGAGGCGAAAACAACGTAAGACTAGAAAGTCTTGTGTGGTTTTGTGAAACCCATTTGCGATGAACACTCGGTAGCAAAGGACAACATGCATTACTTGCGAAGAAAAATCAATAAAAAAAGTTTCTTACATTTTCTTTTATAATGTTAATGAACAGTTTTTTACTTGTTTATAATAATAAAATAGCTTTATCATTAAAAAAAATATTCTTTTTTCCTTGCATTATCTTGATTCAAAATATATGAGGGTACATTTGTACCTATGCAGCTTGTTATGGATGCAAAAATATCTCGACCCCTCGGAAGGGGGTGGAGATATTTTATTGATATTTGGCCAATATATTCTGGACCAAAACTGCAGAGATATCATGAAATTTCAGCCCTCTACGGCTTTTCAAAAAAAAGTTATTGCAATTTTAAAATGGAATAGTTACAATTGTACCTACTCAGCCGGACGAAGGTTAAATACATTTTCTTCCACTGGACAACAATTTTTCGTGGCATACTACACCACCAGCATCAGTAACACCAAGTGGGGAAGCTGCTAAAAAGTAGTGGTCCGTAGCCATGAAACGTTGTTCGTGGGAAGAGAGTCCAAGGTGAAGTTTTGCACCAGGGCCCATGAGCCTTTAGCTAGACCCCTGCTTATTTTCTGCACACTGAATGCTCATAATAGATGACCATAGGTCGGTAGACAATACCGTATAATAAAGGCTCTGGTTAAATACACCTTTTGTACCCACTATAATCATGTCTTTGTGATATATCCTTAAATCTATACTTAAATTTATTTAATAGAATTAAGAAAACAAATTTTTGTGATCAATAAAAAAGCACTAACCATATGCACCCTAATGATGAGCATACGGTGGTCAGCTAAATCATTGCTAAATATATGCCAAATATGATCTTGCAGCCATAAAAATGAATTACACAAGCCATAAAATATAGTATGCACTCCTGGTTTTATATAGTGATGATAAGAACAGGACAACAGATGGGAAAGAACAAATGTTTTCAAATGTTAAAGGCAGAGGCATGTCATTGGAGTCTCAGCTGCTTCATTTCTCATTGGACCATTATGGTGATTCTGTGACCTCCTCCCCACCACCATCTCCTTTTATTTTCTGCCAGTGACTTTCAGGCCTGCTGGGCACAGAACATTCACAGGTCTCGGTGTCTCTGGCTTTGAAGGTTCTAACTCCATGAACTCCAGCAGCCAAATGACATTCACTTTGTGAGCTAAATGAACATATGAATATATTCCAAAGCAGGTTTGATGGTTGCAGGAGATGATACAGGTGCAGCAGCGATTGACAATACAAAATCTTTCTTTTTCAATACATTTTTCTTTTGATGTAACCTGGTCAGGAAATGAGAGATTTTATCTGCTGGGAGTGCACACAGGTTTCTCTGGTCATCATCCTGCTCTCCCTTCCTGATTAGGCAGAGAGCAGGGAGTGATGTCAACAGGATGGAAGGCAGCTGGAGAACAGAATGTATTCTCTCTATCAAACAAAAGAGATGAATTACTTTTGATTGTTAACTCTGAGCTCTGAATCCCTCTGCACTATAGCTCTCCTGCAGTCATGTCAGTGCACTTGGAAGAGCTGGGAATATGGAGCAGATTTGCTAATCACCGCTATAGAACCACATCCTGGTCATGCTATGGGTGGTTCGACAGTAGCGATTGGCATATCAGCTCTGCTGTTCCTAACTGATCCTGTTAGATCACAACAAGCAGGCACCAGTGCCCCTATGTGTGCCCCCAAGTCATCAAACATGCTTTGTCTCTATAATATCCATCTTTTGACAGCTGTATTCAACTGATGCACTGTCATGTTGGGCACTGTATGGCTGGCACTTTTAAGGTGGATTTTGTATAGCTAGCACTTTTATAGGGGGCACTGCATGGCAGGCACTGCATGGCTGGCACTGTTACAGTGGACACTATATGGCTGGCACTATAGAGCTGTATATACTATTTTAAGCAACCTAAATGGGCAATTCATTAAAAACAGTTATTGTATTATCTCTGGATTTCTTCCTCAAAGGAGTATTTATTTCTGACACAATCCTGGCAGATCCAAAAGATATACCACAAAATGTCTGATAGGTCAGAGACTCCAAAGAGGAAGAGATGAATTGGAGAGAAGGCTATATATATGTGTGTTGTTTTCTCCAGTTATAGTTGTGAAACAGCCACCTCTGTAACCTCCAAAAACTACAATGACAATAGGTGCCTCATATCCTCTTTCTGGAATACCAAGCAGGGGACCCCCATTTTGATCTCTGTCAGGCCCTCAAGCGAAACTGAGACCTCTCAGCCATTTTGGGGATTTACAATTGAAGTGCAGGTTTCAGACAAGAAATACAATTTCAAGATTTACTGCGGTACAGGGTGAGGTACAGTATGTCAATGTGACCTTCGAACCAGAAAATGTTGTGCACCCCTGTGTTAGAGTAACATGACTGCTGGAGGTTTGTAAATAGCAGTGCACAAGGCTAAATAAGTCTAAGGGCTTGTTCACACAACGTTTTTGTGATCCGTTTTACGGATTCGTTTTACGGATCCGCAAAACGGATCTAACAATTGTCAATGTGATTAACATTGCGTTCAATGGCAAAAGCGTATTGCCGTTCTCACGGGAGATCGGTGATGCGCTTTGGAGGGCTCTCCTGCACTGCGCTTTTCGCATCCTCTAAGAATTGACATGTCAATTCTTCTTGCGTTCTACGCAAGTGAAAGCCCATAGGAGATACTGGAGTGCGCTTTTGGCACCTCTCCAAAAGCGCTCCACACTCCGGGTACGTATCAGCAGCACTTTGCATCCTGAAAGCGGATGCGAAAAGCGCAGTGGGCAGCTAGACGGGGCATCGGCGGTGAGCGGCGGCGGCGGCTGGATAGACGGGGGATTGGTGGCAGCTGGATGGACGGGGGATCGGCGGCTGCTGGATGGATGAGGGATCGGCGGTGAGCGGCTGAACGGCGAGGTGCCGCAGGGGAATGGATGGAAAGGTGCCACAGGGGGATGGATGGATGGATGGATGGATGGATGGAAAGGTGCCGCAGGGGGATGGATGGATGGATGGGAGGGGAATTGCCGCAGGGGGATAGATGGATGGATGGGAGGTGCCGCAGGGGGCTGGATAGATGGATGGATGGATGGGGAGGTGCCGCAGGGGGGTGGATGGATGGATGGATGGGGAGGTGCCGCAGGGGGGTGGATGGATGGATGGGGAAGTTGCCAGGGAGGGGGGGGATGGATGGATGGGAGGTGAGAGGGGGGTGGAGGGGGAAATGCGCAGGGGGTGGATGGATGGGGAAGTGCTGCAGGGGGGTGGATGGATGGATGGGGAGGTGCTGCAGGGGCGTGGATGATGGTGGGAAGTGCTGCAGGGGCGTGGATGGATGGATGGGGAGGAGCCACAGGGAGAGAGAGAGAGAAAAAGAAAGAGAGAGAGAGAGAGAGAAAGAGAGAGCGAGAGAGAAAGAGAGAGAGAGAGAGAAAGAGAGAGAGATTGATTTTATATCAAAATGTATCCGGAAAGCGGATCCGTAAAACGCAACTCAAAAAGCATACAATACGGATCCAAATAAAGTATCAACTGTTGCGTTTTTCGGATCCGCTTTCTGGATTTGCTTTTCCCTCCTCAAAAACGGATCCGCAAAAAGGATCAAAAATGGCGTGTGAACAAGCCCTAAAGGGTTGAAGTTTGTCAGTAAGTAATATAAACAAGCTCCTGTTTTCAAGATAAGAAACACAGCAGGGAGAGAGTCATCATCCCGGCTGAGAGTCATCATACTGCTGCTGCAGTATGTTAAAGCAGAGAGAGGTGGCCCTTAACTAGGGAAGATTGAGAATAAAAGCCAATTTTCATGCACCTAACATAAGTCTAGAATGCGCCTGATTTATAAACCCGCTCTACAGCGGGTCATAAATCAGGCGCATTTTAGCACTTGGGCCACAGTTCGGGATCAGGTATATCACTTTGAAAGTGCTCTACCTGTTTCAGCTGTAATGCGCTACAGTTCTAGTGCGCCCCGCTTCCTGCATGCACCCCAAGATCAGGCCCATTACAAAGCGCCGCAGGCGACATTTAATGTGCCCCGGAGTGGTATGCAGGAGATTTAAAAATGTATGAACGGGGCTGCGCCTGATATCGGGCTGTAAAGAACCAATATCGGGAACCCCCCG